>JBBHAA010002708.1:0-43543 GCA_037953035.1 Aquarana catesbeiana
TAATGGCTGTGTGTTGGGGGGAGGGGGTAGTAGTCCGGGATGGGGATGACTGTGTAGACACAGTAGGAGGCACTGTGTGGGGGAGGGTCAGGGATGGAGATGAATCAGAGGATGGGAAAGATGGTGTAGACCCTGGTCTCAGGGGCCTCACTGGGAAGGGGGCCAAGGCCCCCCAACATTATAATGTGCCCACCCAACAGGGCCAATTCTGGGGATGTGCACCATGACCTGGCGCCACAACCTGGGGGCGGGGGGGGGTGTTGCGGCGGTAGCAGCTCACGTGGCACTGCCCGCTTGCTGCCTCCCTGGGCGTTTTAAGTTTCTATGGCACACACTGATGCCCAGGATCGGCCATGCGGTGGGTGTATGGAGGGGGGCAGAGGGTGAGCCAGGAGGCGAGTAATCCCAGGGGAAGGTATGGTCTGCTCCGGGTGCCACACACTGGGGGGAGGTATCAGGTAGGTGGTGTCATCCTGACACCGCCTGTCCTCCCCTCCCTCCTCCAGTGGCCACAGTAACAAAGTTCCGCCTCCTAGACCACCTCCTGCCCTGTGATAGGTGGAACACTGATCCAATCCCGGGATATATAAATCCTAGCTCTGTGACACATACTATATATATATATATACACACATACAATTGTGTTTTATAGTTAACCCCCTTCTTTGGTCCCTGTCCCCCCAATATGAAAGCTGGAGATGTAAGTGCCCGGTCCCCCCGGTAGGGGCGGCCATGTGTTTGGGGGGGTCAGAGAAGGAGATGAAGCAGAGGATGGGGATGTCAGTGTACTCCTCAGTAGGGGGAGCTGTGTGTTGGGGGGGGAGGGGGTGGTAGTTGGGGATGGATATGATGGTGTAGACCCCGGATCACCCAGTAGGGGGTGCTGTGTTGGGGGATTAGGGATGGAGGTGAAGGGGAAAATAGGGATGACGGTGTACTCCTCAGTAGGGGGTGCTGTGTGTTGGGGGGGGAGGGGGTGGTAGTTGGGGATGGATATGATGGTGTAGACCCGGATCACCCAGTAGGGGGTGCTGTGTTGGGGATTAGGGATGGAGGTGAAGGGGAAAATAGGGATGACGGTGTACTCCTCAGTAGGGGGTGCTGTGTGTTGGGGGGGGTGGGGTGGTAGTAGTCGTGGATGAAGCTGAAGATGGATATGACAATGTATTCCCCGGTCCCCCCGGTAGGTGTCGCTGTGTGGAGGGTAGTAGGAATGAAGTGGGGGATGGGGATGACGGGGTGTAGTCCATGGTCCCCCCGGTAGGGGTCGCTGTGTGGGGATGGGGACGATGGGGTTGTAGTGGGGGTGGGGTTTGTAGTAGGGATGAAGATGATGGGGGGGGTGGGTCAGGTCTGTGTAGTTCCTGGTCCCCCCAGTAGGAGTCGCTGTGTGGGGGATGGGGATGACAGGGGATGTAGTTTCCGGTCCCCTCGGTAGGGGTTGCGGTGTGGAGGATGGGGGGTGTAGTAGGGATGAAGTGGGGGATGGGGATGACGGTCTGTGTAGTCCCCGGTAGGTGTCGCTGTTTCTCACCTGGTGTCCCCCTGTAGTTGGTGCCGTCGCTGTGTGGGGGGTGTAGTGGAGATGAAGTGGGGGATGAAGATGATGGGGGGTGTAGTTTCCAGGTCCCCCCGGTAGGGGTCTCACCCGGTGCCCCGCTGTATACGGTGTGGGGGATGATGGAGGGTGTAGTGGTTGGGGGTGGGTAGGGATGAAGTGGGGGATGGGGATGTCGGTGTAGAGTCCGGTCCCCCCGGTAGGGGTCTCTCTCTCTCTCTCTCTCTCACCCGGTGTCCTGCTGTAGTTGGGGGGGATGATGGGGGGTGTAGTTGTGGGGGGAGGGGTAGTAGGATGAAGTGGGGGATGGTGATGACGGTCGGTGTAGTCCCCGGTCCCCCCCGGTAGGGGTCTCTCTCTCTCACCCGGTGTCCTGCTGTATCCGCTGTAGTTGGTGGGGGGATGGAGATGATGGGGGGATGTAGTGGTGGGGGGGAGAGGTAGTAGGGATGAAGTGGGGGATGAGGATGAAGTCGGGGATGGGGATGATGGTCGGTGCAGTCCCCGGTCCCCCCGGTAGGGGTCTCTCTCTCACCCGGTGTCCCGTTGTAGTCGGTGGGGGGATGGGGATGATGGGGGGTGTAGTGGTGGGGGGGAGGGGTAGTAGGGATGAAGTGGGGGATGGGAGGGTGTAGTCCCCGGTCCCCCGGTAGGGGTCTCTCTCTCTCTCTCACCCGGTGTCCCGCTGTAGTCGGTGGGGGGGATGGGGATGATGGGGGGTGTAGTGGGGTGGGAGGGGTAGTAGAGATGAAGTGGGGGATGAGGATGAAGTGGGGGATGGGGGTGCAGTCCCCGGTCCCCCGGTAGGGGTCTCTCTCTCTCTCTCACCCGGTGTCCCGCTGTAGTCGGTGGGGGGGATGGGGATGATGGGGGTGTAGTGGTGGGGGGAGGGGTAGTAGGGATGAAGTGGGGGATGGGGGGGTGTAGTCCCCGGTCCCCCCGGTAGGGGTCTCTCTCTCTCTCTCTCACCCGGTGTCCCCGCTGTATCCGCTGTAGTCGGTGGGGGGGATGGAGATGATGGGGGGTGTAGTGGTGGGGGAGGGGTAGTAGAGATGAAGTGGGGGATGAGGATGAAGTGGGGGATGGGGGGTGTAGTCCCCGGTCCCCCCGGTAGGGGTCTCTCTCTCTCTCACCCGGTGTCCCGCTGTAGTCGGTGGGGGGATGGAGATGATGGGGGGTGTAGTGGTGGGGGAGGGGTAGTAGGGATGAAGTGGGGGATGAGGATGAAGTGGGGGATGGGGGGGTGTAGTCCCCGGTCCCCCCGGTAGGGGTCTCTCTCTCTCTCACCCGGTGTCCCGCTGTATCCGCTGTAGTCGGTGGGGGGATGGGGATGATGGGGGGTGTAGTAGTGGGGGAGGGGTAGTAGGGATGAAGTGGGGGATGAGGATGAAGTGGGGGATGGGGGGTGTAGTCCCCGGTCCCCCCGGTAGGGGTCTCTCTCTCTCTCACCCGGTGTCCCGCTGTAGTCGGTGGGGGGATGGAGATGATGGGGGATGTAGTGGTGGGGGAGGGGTAGTAGAGATGAAGTGGGGATGAGGATGAAGTGGGGGATGAGGATGAAGTGGGGATGGGGGGTGTAGTCCCCGGTCCCCCCGGTAGGGGTCTCTCTCTCACCCGGTGTCCCGCTGTATCCGCTGTAGTCGGTGGGGGATGGGGATGTAGTGGTGGGGGAGGGGTAGTAGAGATGAAGTGGGGGATGAGGATGAAGTGGGGGATGGGGGGTGTAGTGGTGGGGGAGGGGTAGTAGGGATGAAGTGGGGGATGAGGATGAAGTGGGGGATGGGGGGATGTAGTCCCCGGTCCCCCCGGTAGGGGTCTCTCTCTCTCTCACCCGGTGTCCCGCTGTATCCGCTGTAGTCGGTGGGGGGATGGGGATGTAGTGGTGGGGGAGGGGTAGTAGAGATGAAGTGGGGGATGAGGATGAAGTGGGGGATGGGGGGTGTAGTGGTGGGGGAGGGGTAGTAGGGATGAAGTGGGGGATGAGGATGAAGTGGGGGATGGGGGGTGTAGTCCCCGGTCCCCCCGGTAGGGGTCTCTCTCTCTCTCACCCGGTGTCCCGCTGTAGTCGGTGGGGGGATGGAGATGATGGGGGATGTAGTGGTGGGGGAGGGGTAGTAGAGATGAAGTGGGGATGAGGATGAAGTGGGGGGATGAGGATGAAGTGGGGGATGGGGGGTGTAGTCCCCGGTCCCCCCGGTAGGGGTCTCTCTCTCACCCGGTGTCCCGCTGTATCCGCTGTAGTCGGTGGGGGATGGGGATGTAGTGGTGGGGGAGGGGTAGTAGAGATGAAGTGGGGGATGAGGATGAAGTGGGGGATGGGGGGTGTAGTGGTGGGGGAGGGGTAGTAGAGATGAAGTGGGGGATGAGGATGAAGTGGGGGATGAGGATGAAGTGGGGGATGGGGGGTGCAGTCCCCGGTCCCCCCGGTAGGGGTCTCTCTCTCTCTCTCACCCGGTGTCCCGCTGTATCCGCTGTAGTCGGTGCCGTCGCTCTCCTCCTCCCGGTAATCCTCATCATTCAGATCCTCGTCTAGGAGGAGGAGGGGATCTTCCTCCGGTTGGGGCTCCTCCTCGTCATCCTCATCCTCGGTGTCCCGGATTCGCTCCTCCTCGCTGGAATCATCGTAGACGATCCGGTTGATGTTGGTGGCGGCCCGTCCCCGCCCTCCTCCCCTCCCCTCCTCCGGCGGCCGGTCGTACACGGGACCGGGATGGGTCCGGGGGTGGCGGGGGGGACGGCGCCTTCCTCCTCCAGCGGCCGCGGCTGCTTCCCCTCAGCCGGGTGCGGAGACCGGGGGGAGCGGAGGGCGGCTCTACCGGGACGGCCGGTCTCTTCGGAGGTCTCCCCCGCCGGCCCCGCATCGTCCCCCGCAACGTCTGTCCGTTCACCGCCCTCCGACTTCACACCCGGACCACCGAACCTCCGTCCGGAGAGCCCGCGGCCGCCATCTTACCCAACGCTGCCGGAGCCAGGCCTACAGTCACGTGACCCGCCACGACACCGACCTCTACCGGCCAACACCGAGAACTACAACTACTCAACACCGACCTCTACCGGCCAAACCGAGAACTACAACTACTCAACACCGACCTCTACCGGCCAACACCGAGAACTACAACTACTCAACACCGACCTCTACCGGCCAAAACCGAGAACTACAACTACTCAACACCGACCTCTACCGGCCAAAACCGAGAACTACAACTACTCAACACCGACCTCTACCGGCCAAAACCGAGAACTACAACTACTCAACACCGACCTCTACCGGCCAACACCGAGAACTACAACTACTCAACACCGACCTCTACCGGCCAACACCGAGAACTACAACTACTCAACACCGACCTCTACCGGCCAACACCGAGAACTACAACTACTCAACACCGACCTCTACCGGCTAACACCGGGAACTACAACTACTCAACACCGACCTCTACCGGCCAACACTGGGGACTACAACTACTCAACACCGACCTCTACCGGCCAACACCGAGAACTACAACTACTCAACACCGACGTCTACCGGCCTATATGGAGAACTACAACTACTCAACACCGACCTCTACCGGCCAGCATAGGGAACTGCAACGGCCACAGCGCCGCCCAATACCGACCTCTACCGGCCAACACACCGAACTACAACAACTCCATACCGACATCTACCGGCCAACACCGAGAACTGCAACAGCCACAGCACCGTCCCACACCGACCTCCACGGCCAACGGCACCGAACTACAACACACACAGCGCCGCTCCACACCGACCTCTACCGGCCAACACACACAACTGCACCGAGAGACTGGAGAGGGAACTGTGTGTGCTACTACTACCCATCCACCTACCTACTACTACCCATCCACCTACCTACTACTACCCATCCCACCTACCTACCTACCTACTACTACCCGTCCACCTACCTACTACTACCCATCCACCTACCTACTACTACCCATCCACCTACCTACTACTACCCATCCACCTACCTACTACTACCCGTCCACCTACCTACTACTACCCATCCACCTACCTACCTACCTACTACTACCCGTCCACCTACCTACTACTACCTCCACCTACCTACTACTACCATCCACCTACCTACTACTACCCATCCACCTACCTACTACTACCCATCCACCTACCTACTACTACCCGTCCACCTACCTACTACTACCCATCACCTACCTACCTACCTACTACTACCCGTCCACCACCTACTACTACCCATCCACCTACCTACCTACCTACTACTACCCGTCCACCTACCACTACTACCCATCCACCTACCTACTACTACCCATCCACCTACCTACTACTACCCTCCACCTACCTACTACTACCCATCCACCTACCTACCTACCTACTACTACCCGTCCACCTACCTACTACTACCCATCCACCTACCTACTACTACCCATCCACCTACCTACCTACCTACTACTTACTACCCATCCACCTACCTACTACTACCCATCCACCTACCTACTACTACCCATCCACCTACCTACCTACCTACTACTACCCATCCACCTACCTACTACTACCCATCCATCCACCTACCTACCTACTACTACCCATCCATCCACCTACCTACCTACTACTACCCATCCATCCACCTACCTACTACTACCCATCCACCTACCTACCTACTACTACCCATCCACCTACCTACTACTACCCATCCACCTACCTACCTACCTACCTACCTACCTAACTACCCATCCATCCACCTACCTACCTACTACTACTCATCCAACTACCTACCTACCTACTACTACCCATCCATCCACCTACCTACTACTACTCATCCATCCACCTACCTACCTACTACTACCCATCCAACTACCTACCTACCTACTACTACCCATCCATCCACCTACCTACTACTACCCATCCATCCACCTACCTACCTACTACTACCCATCCATCCACCTACCTACCTACTACTACCCATCCATCCACCTACTACTACTACCCATCCATCCACCTACCTACTACTACCCATCCATCCACCTACCTACCTACTACTACCCATCCATCCACCTACCTACCTACTACTACCCATCCACCTACCTACCTACTACTACCCATCCATCCACCTACCTACCTACTACTACCCATCCAACTACCTACCTACCTACTACTACCCATCCATCCACCTACCTACCTACTACTACCCATCCATCCACCTACCTACTACTACCCATCCACCTACCTACTACTACCCATCCACCTACCTACTACTACCATCCACCTACCTACCTACCTACTACTACCCATCCATCCACCTACCTACCTACTACTACTCATCCATCCATCCACCTACCTACCTACTACTACCCATCCATCCACCTACCTACCTACTACACCCATCCACCTACCTACCTACTACTACCCATCCATCCACCTACCTACTACTACCCATCCATCCACCTACCTACCTACCTACTACTACCCATCCAACTACCTACCTACCTACTACTACCCATCCATCCACCTACCTACCTACTACTACCCATCCAACTACCTACCTACCTACTACTACCCATCCATCCACCTACCTACCTACTACTACCCATCCATCCACCTACCTACCTACTACTACCCATCCATCCACCTACCTACCTACTACTACTCATCCATCCATCCATCCATCCACCTACCTACCTACTACTACCCATCCAACTACCTACCTACCTACTACTACCCATCCATCCACCTACCTACCTACTACTACCCATCCAACTACCTACATACCTACTACTACCCATCCATCCATCCACCTACCTACCTACTACTGCCCATCCATCCACCTACCTACTACTACCCATCCATCCACCTACCTACCTACCCTACTACTACCCATCCAACTACCTACCTACTACTACCCATCCACCTACCAACCCTACTACTACCCATCCAACTACCTACCTACCTACTACTACCCATCCATTCACCTACCTACCTACCCTACTACTACCCATCCAACTACTTACCTACCCAGCCTACTACTACCCATCCATCCACCTACCCACCCTACTACTACCCGTCCAACTACCTACCCACCCTACTACTACCCATCCATCCACCTACCTACCTACCCTACTACTACCCATCCATCCACCTATCCACCCTGCTACTACCCATCCATCCACCTACCCACCCTACTACTACCCATCCATCCACCTACCCACCTTACTACTACCCATCCAACTACCTACCCACCCTACTACTACCCATTCGTCCACCTACCCACCCTACTACTACCCATCCATTCGACTACCTACCCTACTACTACCCATCCATCCACCTACCTACCTACTACTACCCATCCATCCACCTACCCACCCTACTACTACCCATCCATCCACCTACCCACCTACTACTACCCATCCAACTACCTACCTACCCACCCTACTACTACTACCCATCCATCTATCCACCTACCTACCTACCTACCTACCCTACTACTACCCATCCATCTACCTACCTACCCTACTACTACCCATCCATCCACCTACCTACTACTGTGTGCTGCCTGGCTACTTCTACCTCTGTGTCACCCACCCTACTACTACTACTTCTGTGTGCTTCCCGGCTAATACTACAACTATACCACCCACCTTACTACTACAACTACCACCTACCCTACTACTACCACTGTGTCACCTACCTTACTACTATCGCCACCCACTCTACTACTACAGTGTGCTGCCCACATACTACCACTGTGCCACCTCCCCTACTACTACTACCACTATTACCCGGCTACTACCACTGTGTGCTGTCCATCTTTCTACACTGTGCCACCTAACCTACTACTACTATGTGCCCATCCCTCTACACTGTGCCACCTACCCTACTACTACTGTATGCCTATCCCTCTACACTGTGCCACCTACCCTACTACTACTGTGTGCCCATCCCTCTACACTGTGCCACCTACCCTACTACTACTGTGTGCCCATCCCTCTACACTGTGCCACCTACCCTACTACTACTGTGTGCCCATCCCTCTACACTGTGCCACCTACCCTACTACTACTGTGTGCCCATCCCTCTACACTGTGCCACCTACTCTACTACTACTGTGTGCCCATCCCTCTACACTGTGCCACCTACTCTACTACTACTGTGTGCCCGGTGACTACTACCCACTCTACTACTGTGTACTGTCCACCCTAATAATACTGCTGCTGGTGTGTGTCCGGCTACGTACTGCCCACCTTACTACTACTACTGTGTGCCCAGCTACTACAAACCCTACTACATTAAGTGCTGCCCACCGTACTATAACTGTGGGCCTGATTACTACACAGCTACAGCACCATACTGCCCACCCTACTACACCTGTGTGGGGAGAATAGAGAGAGGAGAGAATAGAGAGGGGGGAGAATATAGAGAGGGGGGGAGAGAATAGAGAGAGGAGAGAATAGAGAGGGGGGGAGAGAGAAGGGGGAGAGAATAGAGAGAGGGAGAGAATAGAGAGGGGGGAGAGAATAGAGAGGGGGGGAGAGAGAAGGGGGAGAGAATAGAGAGAGGAGAGAATAGAGGAGGGGGGAGAATATAGAGAGGGGGGATATGAGGGGGGGTCAGAATAGATAGGGTGCTGAGAGAGAGATGGGGGGAGAATGAAGAAGGAGTGAGAAAAGAGAGAGAGGAGAAAATAGAGGAGGAGATAGAGAGAGAATATGGGGGGATAGTAGGGGCAAGGTAAAAGAAAGGGGCATAGAAAAAAGGATGTAACCAAGGAGACACAGTGAAGTATGGTGCACCGATGACAGTGGAGAAGTATGGTGCACTGAAAGTAGATATATAGCTCACAGGGACTATATACAAGATTTTAGTAATAAGAATGATATCATTATCAGTAATCAGCATGGATTCATGAAGAATCGTTCTTGCCAAACCAATCTATTAACCTTCTATGAGGAGGTGAGTTGCCATCTAGATAAAGGAAGGCCCGTAGATGTGGTGTATCTGGATTTTGCAAAAGCATTTGACACAGTTCCCCATAAATGTTTACTGTACAAAATAAGGTGGGTTGGCATGGACCATAGGGTGAGTACATGGATTGAAAACTGGCTACAAGGGCGTGTTCAGAGGGTGGTGATAAATGGGGAGTACTCAGAATGGTCAGGGGTGGGTAGTGGGGTCCCCCAGGGTTCTGTGCTGGGACCAATCCTATTTAATTTGTTCATAAACGATCTGGAGGATGGGATAAACAGTTCAATCTCTGTATTTGCAGACGATACTAAGCTAAGCAGGGCAATAACTTCTCCGCAGGATGTGGAAACCTTACAAGAAGATCTGAACAAATGAATGGGGGAGGGGCAACTACATGGCAAATGAGGTTCAATGTATAAAAATGTAAAATAATGCATTTGGGTGGCAAAAATATGAATGCAATCTATACACTGGGGGGAGAACCTCTGGGGGGATCTAGGATGGAAAAGGACCTGGGGGTCCTATGGAATAATGGGCTCAGCAATGGCATGCAATGCCAAGCTGCTGCTAACAAAGCAAACAGAATATTGGCATTAAAAAGGGGATCAACTCTAGAGATAAAACGATAATTCTCCCGCTCTACAAGACTCTGGTCCGGCCGCACCTGGAGTATGCTGTCCAGTTCTGGGCACCAGTCCTCAGGAAGGATGTACTGGAAATGGAGCGAGTACAAAGAAGGGCAACAAAGCTAATAAAGGGTCTGGAGGATCTTAGTTATGAGGAAAGGTTGTGAGCTCTGAACTTATTCTCTCTGGAGAAGAGACGCTTGAGAGGGGATATGATTTCAATATACAAATACTGGACTGGTGACCCCACAATAGGGAGAAAACTTTACCGTGGAAGAGAGTTTAATAAAACTCGTGGCCACTCATTAAAATTAGAAGAAAAGAGGTTTAACCTTAAACTACGTAGAGGGTTCTTTACTGTAAGAGCGGCAAGGATGTGGAATTCCCTTCCACAGGTGGTGGTCTCAGCGGGGGGCGTCAATATTTTCAAGAAACTATTAGATAAGCACTTGAATGACCGCAACATACAGGGATATACAATGTAATACTGACACATAATCACACACATAGGTTGGACTTGATGGACTTTTCTACCTCACCTACTATGTAACACATGGTGCAGGCACAGTGTAGAAGCTCCCAGGGGTGCAGTGCAGGTGTAAGGGGGTCACACTGGGTGATTATTATTATTATTATTATATGGTGATAATGATGAGCAGTCCTGGCCTGTAGGTGAATTATAGAGACAGAACGAGGAACAAAAACAACTCGTAGTCGGCAGGATTTGAACCTGCGCGGGGAGACCCCAATGGATTTCTAGTCCATCGCCTTAACCACTCGGCCACGACTACAACATGTGTGAGCTGTTCACTTATCCCTTAGTAAGGCAGGTGCAGCACTGAGCAGCCAGCACAATATATACATCCCGTATATGGAGTCATCATCTGTATTCAGCCTGCATTGTACTCCATGGACAACCTATACACCTATGTGATATTGTGTCTGTTTTGGCTACATTGTATCATTATACTATATATATCATTATACTATATATATCATTATACTGTATATATCATTATACTATATATATCAGTTTATCATTATACTATATATATCATTATACTGTATATATCATTATACTATATATATCATTATACTATATATATCATTATACTGTATATATCATTATACTATATATATATCAGTTTATCATTATACTATATATATCATTATACTGTATATATCATTATACTGTATATATCATTATACTGAATATATCATTGTATCATTATACTATATATATATCATTGTATCATTAGACTATATATATATCATTATACTGTATACTGTGATTCTATATTATCACTGTATCGGATTCTTTCTATATCTAATCAGAGACATCTCTAATCGCTTGTCTACCTGAGCCGGTTTTGCACACATGGTAAAACACACATTTAAGGCCTGAAGATAAGTTACACCCCCCCAGACATTATATATTCACTGAAAGCAGAGATCCTGAAGAATAAAATGGCGGTAGTTGTAAAAAAAAAAAAAAAATTAATTTAATTTCTTTTTTTACGTTTTTTTTTTTTTTTTTTAGTGCACATAAACACAATAGATTACCCATTATTTTGTAAAATCTAAAAAAATGAGGTTGATAGAAGTAAATAGGCACCCAACATTGCAAGTCTTAAAATTCCGCACGCCAGTAAAACAGCAACAAATGTTGGTACCTAAAATTGTCAATAGGTAACACTTTAAAAGCCCCTACAGGTCATCAGTTTACTCCCAGTTCACACACGACTGTGAAATCGCACGATTCATTCATTCAGAAGTTGCGCATCTCAAAGCCGCAGGTCAGTGCGACTTCAACTGTGACTTGCTTGACATCTGTGCGACTTCATGTACAGATGTTTATGGAAGTCGCACCTGGAATTGCAAAAAATAGTGCTGGAAACTCTTTTCAAGTCGGAGTCGCACCGATTCGAACAGTTCCTTTGCTGACAACAGGGTAAAAATTGTCATGCGATTTGAACCTGTCAAACTGCATGACAAGTCGCAGTGGTGTGAACGGGGGTTTAGAGTTAACCATGAGCCATATGGCCCTAGCATTATTATTATTATTATTATACAGGATTTATATAGCACCAACAGTTTGCGCAGCGCTTAACAAAATGAAGGCGGACATTACAGTTACATTACAATTTGGTACAAGAGGAATCAAAGGGGTCTGCTCGTTAGAGCTTACAATCTAGGAGCTCGTTAGAGCTTACAATTGGGGTAGGGAGTTTCAAAGGATGGGAGAAGCTCTGGAGAAATCCTGGAGGTGATCATGGGAGGAGGTGACAAGGGAGCTAGAGACTAGAGAGCAGGAGGTCTTGGGAGGACCGAGGAGAGCGGCTTGGTTGGTATTTTGGGACTAGGCTAGTGATGTAGCTGGGGGCAGAGGTATGGATGGCTTTGAAAATGATTGTTAGTACTTTGAATTTTATTCATTGGGTGAGTGGAAGCCAGTGGAGGGATTGGCAGAGAGGGGTGGAGGACACTGAATGGAGACCAGTGGAGGGATTGGTAGAGATGGGTGGAGGACACTACCAATCTCTCCACTGGTCTCCGTTCAGTGTCCTCCACCCATCTCTACCAATCCCTCCACTGGTCTCCATTCAGTGTCCTCCACCCCTCTCTACCAATCCCTCCACTGATCTCCATTCAGTATCCTCCACCCCTCTCTACCAATCCCTCCACTGGTCTCCATTCAGTATCCTCCACCCCTCCCTACCAATCCCTCCACTGGTCTCCATTTAGTGTCCTCCACCCCTCTCTACCAATCCCTCCACTGGTCTCCATTCAGTGTCCTCCACCCCTCCCTACCAATCCCTCCACTGGTCTCCATTCAGTGTCCTCCACCCCTCTCTACCAATCCCTTCACTGGTCTCCATTCAGTGTCCTCCACCCCTCTCTGCCAATCCCTCCACTGACCTCCACTCAATGTCCTCCACCCCTCTCTACCAATCTCTCCACTGGTCTCCGTTCAGAGAGGGGTGGAGGACATTGAGTGGAGGTCAGTGGAGGGATTGGCAGAGAGGGGTGGAGGACACTGAATGGAGACCAGTGAAGGGATTGGTAGAGAGGGGTGGAGGACACTGAATGGAGACCAGTGGAGGGATTGGTAGGGAGGGGTGGAGGACACTGAATGGAGACCAGTGGAGGGATTGGTAGAGAGGGGTGGAGGACACTAAATGGAGACCAGTGGAGGGATTGGTAGGGAGGGGTGGAGGATACTGAATGGAGACCAGTGGAGGGATTGGTAGAGAGGGGTGGAGGATACTGAATGGAGATCAGTGGAGGGATTGGTAGAGAGGGGTGGAGGACACTGAATGGAGACCAGTGGAGGGATTGGTAGAGAGGGGTGGAGGACATTGAGTGGAGGTCAGTGGAGGGATTGGCAGAGAGGGGTGGAGGACACTGAATGGAGACCAGTGGAGGGATTGGCAGAGAGGGGTGGAGGACATTGAGTGGAGGTCAGTGGAGGGATTGGCAGAGAGGGGTGGAGGACACTGAATGGAGACCAGTGGAGGGATTGGTAGAGAGGGGTGGAGGACACTGAATGGAGACCAGTGGAGGGATTGGTAGAGAGGGGTGGAGGACACTAAATGGAGACCAGTGGAGGGATTGGTAGGGAGGGGTGGAGGACACTGACTGGAGACCAGTGGAGGGATTGGTAGAGAGGGGTGGAGGACACTGAATGGAGACCAGTGGAGGGATTGGTAGGGAGGGGTGAAGGACACTGAATGGAGACCAGTGGAGGGATTGGTAGAGAGAGGTGGAGGACACTGAATGGAGACCAGTGGAGGGAATTGCAGAGAGGGGTGGAGGACACTGAATGGAGACCAGTGGAGGGATTTGCAGAGAGGAGTGGAGGACACTGAATGGAAGCCAGTGGAGGGATTGGTAGAGATGGGTGGAGGACATTGAGTGGAGGTCAGTGGAGGGATTGGCAGAGAGAGGTGGAGGACACTGAATGGTTGGTAAGGTGGATGAGTCTTGCAGCGGCATTCATTATGGACTGAAGGGGGGAGGAGCCTATGTAAAGGTAATCCAATGAGGCAGGAGTTGCAGTAGTCGAGGCGAGAAATGACCGGGGGGAGTGAATTAGAAGCTTGGTAGTGTCATTGGTTAAAAAGGGGCGTATTCTGGAAATGTTGCGGAGGCTAAGGCGGCATGATTTGGACAGGGATTGGATGTGGGCCTGAAAGGCCAGTTCAGAGTCAAAGGTTACCCCTCGCAGCCTGACATGTGGGGACGGACTGATAGATGTGCCATTGATCTTGACAGAGAAGTCGGGGGAAGGGGCACGTGGGGGAGGAAATATTAAGAGTTCGGTTTTGATAGATTCAGTTTGAGGAAGTGGTTTGACATCCAGGCTGATATGTCTCTTAGTAAATCAGTGATGCGTGAGGAGACTGATGGGGTGAGCTGAGGGGCAGAGAGATAGATTTGGGTGTCATCGGCATATAAATGGTAGTGAAAGCCATGGGAGGCTATCAGCTGACCCAGGGAGGATGTGCAGATCGAGAATAGTAGAGGTCCAAGGACAGAACCTTGGGGGGACCCCAACGGTAAAAGAGAAGAGGAAGTAGAGTTGTAAGTGACACTGAAGGTGCAGTGAGATAGGTAAGATTCGAACCAACGGAGAGCACAGCCATGGATACCAAGCAAATTGAGTTTTTTGAGGAGGGGGTGGTCAACTGTATCAAAGGCAGAGGAGAGGTCCAAGAGTAAGAGTATGGAATAATGACCATTGGTTTTAGCTGTTAGTAAGTCATTTGTGAATTTTAGAAGAGCAGTTTCTGTGGAGTTCTGCAGACGAAATCCAGACTGAAGGGGATCAAGAAGGTTATTCTCAATGAGATGGTCACTCAGTCGGTTGTAGACTAAACCTTCAAGGAGTTTGGAAGCAAAAGGGAGTAAGGAGATGGGTCTTAGATTGTTAAGATTGGTGGGGTCCAGTGAGCCCATTTTTTGGGACCATTATTGCTCCCACTCTGATGCTGGCGTTGATATATAACATGTAGCACAATTAGTGTTTCACATCATGGCGGCATACACTGGGTTGTAGCCCCGCCCCCTCAACCTGATTGGATTGGATAAGTATGAGTTTTAGAAGGATCTTGTTCCAAAATCAATAGGATGGAGTGTCGCTCCGTCAGCCAATTTGAATGTCCCTGTCTGTAATTGAGTCCCACTGGCGATGGACACGCCTGAAGAATCTGGCCAAACATCATCCAACTCTGAATATCAAAACTGTCAGACGTCAGTTGGAAAGGATGGGGAGCGCACTTTGAGGACCAAGCAGCACAAGGTCAGTTGGCATTTGATCTGGGGGCATGGTTTAGATTATCCTGGAATTGAGAGCGGCATTCAAGACCCTAATGGCTTTTGCCCCCCTGTTGATAGGTACAAGCAGGATTTTTTTCAGCTGGAACGTGGGGGGATGCAGTTCCGGCACCCTCACCACTGAATGTATGTAATGGCAAGGAGTGCTGGAGGATCTTATTGATGATGGCTGCTGGGGATCTATTGTCGCTGGCGGGGATTTATTTTTGCATGGGGGTCTATTGTTGCTAGTGGAGGCCTATTGTTGCTAAGGAGGGTCTTAGGTTGCTGGGGGGGGGGCAACTGTTGCTGGGGACATCTACTGTTGATGGAGAGGTCTATTTTTGCTGGCTGCCATAGGGTCTATTGATACTGGCTGCTGGGAGATCTGTTGCAGTTGCAGGCGGTCTATTGTTGATGGGGTGGTATTTTGTTGTGAGGGGGTCCATTGTTTCGGGGGGGGGGGTTATTGTTGTGCGGGGGATCTGTTGTTGCTGGGGATCTCTTAGCACCACAAAATTATACTTATCACTGTATTCTCTATAAGGCCAGTACAGAGAGGTAGGTAGGGGGTGGATCCAAGTAACAGTGGTTGGAGGTGGGTAGGGGGTGGAGACAAGGGGTGACTTAGAAAGGGTGGGGGGGGGGGGGGTTCCTGCACCTACTCTGAAATAGAAAGCCCTGGGTCCAAGAGTCCTTCTATGACTAAACAAGGTGATAGCGGTAGCATATATCCAGAAGCGGGGGGGGGGGGCAAAGAGTCAAACCCTTGGGAAGAAGGTTCACTCAAAAATCAAGTGGGCTCAACACCATTAAGAGTAGTAGTATGTACACCAGCGGCCCAAAATCACCTTGCCGGCCCATTGACCCGCTCCTTCATGTCAAACATCGAATGGACCCTCCATCAAGCAGTCTTCAATCAAATGCAGGGTCACTCTAGATCGACTTGGCAGCAACCTAAAATTTCAAGTGTGTCGTATTCTTGGCACAAGCTCAGTACCTGACGGTGGACGGAGTAGATTGCTTGCATCATCCATGGAACTTTCAGCTGGGTTCCATTTACCACCCTGCTCCAGCGATCTCAAGATTTTTAGCAAAACTCAAGTGACGATAATAGCAGTCATACCATTCTTGGCTGAGGAGACCATGGTTTCCACAAGTTTTGCAGCTCAGCAGGGAACCTACCTCTGATTTCTCTTTCAATATTATCAGACCTGGTGACAAGGGCTCAACGACTTTATCTGGCTCACAAGAGGTTACATCTGATGGCCTTGTAGGTTAAGATGAGGTTATTTGACCAGCTTGTTTTTCAGAAGTAGTGTTGACCCTTTTACAAGCAAGAGAAGCTTCTACAAACAAAATGTATCGTAAAAAATGGTCGAACTTTGTCTACTTTGTCTTGAAACGTTCTGCCACCAGAACCTGTTCAACCACTACAATTCCTACAACTTGACCTCGAGAAAGGCCTACTGTAGTTTCTAGCACACTCAGACCTGTCCGCACATTGCATTTGTTTAGCTTCAGAAATTATCCCCCATGTCACTTTCTTGGTTCAAAGCGTCTACAACTCCTCCATAGAAGTCTATGACAAAGCTTGCTATCGCTAACAGCACCTACAGCTTTTAAGAGGCTTTTATTCATAGTTAGCTTTGCTTTGTTTTGGAGGTATTGCAGGTATGAGATATCCCAGGATCCACTGGGAAACCAACAACCGAATGGGAAAGACGTCATCAGCAGTCACTTCCGGTTCATGTGTATATACTCCGGGAGTGTCTGGTGCAGACATTACATCTGGTGTGCACTGTTGAGTAGCAGGAAGGTAAAAGCAGGTTCTGGACTGGAGCGGGGAACTAGCAGATGGCACTCGAGGGGTAAAACATGGGAACGCTATAGCTGGAAAGTGAGGAATGAGTGGCGGAGGATCAGCAGAGCCGGGGGACTGGAGCAGGAGAAACTAGCGGATGTCACACGTGGTGCGCAGCATGGGAGCAATATAGCAAGAGGTGAGCGGTGATTGGAGATAAAGAAGGATCAGAAAACCAGAGTATCAGCAGAGCTGGGGATTACTACTGAGTGGGAGATCAGCAGAGATGGGAGTTACTACTGAGTGTAAGATCAGCAGAGCTGGGAGTTACTACTGAGTGTAAGATCAGCAGAGCTGGGAGTTACTACTGAGTGTAAGATCAGCAGAGCTGGGAGTTACTACTGAGTGTAAGATCAGCAGAGCTGGGAGTTACTACTGAGTGGGATATCAGCAGAGATGGGGGTTATTACTGAGCTGGGGGATCAGCAGAGCTGGGATTTACTACTAAGTGGGGGATAAGCAGAGATGGGAGTTACTACTGAGTGGGGGTTCAGCAGAGCTAGAAGTTACTACTGAGCTGGGGGATCAGCAGAGCTGGGAGTTACTACTGAGTGGGGGATCAGCAGAGCTGGGAGTTACTACTGAGCTGGGGGATCAGCAGAGCTGGGAGTTACTACTGAGTGGGGGATCAGCAGAGATGGGAGTTACTACTGAGCAGGGGATCAGCAGAGCTGGGGGTTACTACTGAGCTGGGGGATCAGCAGAGCTGGGGGTTACTACTGAGTGGGGGATCAACAGAGCTGGGGGGTACTACTGAGTTGGGGGATCAGCAGAGCTGGGGGTTACTGCTGAGTGGGGGATCAGCAGAGCTGGGGGTTACTACTGATCTGGGGGATCAGCAGAGCTGGGGGTTACTACTGAGTGGGGGATCAGCAGAGCTGAGGGTTACTACTGAGCTGGGGGATCAGCAGAGCTGGGGGTTACTACTGAGTGGGGGATCAGCAGAGCTGGGGGTTACTACTGAGCTGGGGGATCAGCAGAGCTGGGAGTTACTGCTGAGCTGGGGGATCAGCAGAGCTGGGAGTTACTACTGAGTGGGGGATCAGCAGAGCTGGGAGTTACTACTGAGCTGGGGGATCAGCAGAGCTGGGGGTTACTACTGAGCTGGGGGATCAGCAAAGCTGGGAGTTACTACTGAGCTGGGGGATCAGCAGAGCTGGGGGTTACTAATGAGCTGGGGGATCAGCAAAGCTGGGAGTTACTACTGAGCTGGGGGATCAGCAGAGCTGGGAGTTACTGCTGAGCTGGGGGTTCAGCAGAGCTGGGAGTTACTACTGAGCTGGGGGATCAGCAGAGCTGGGGGTTACTACTGAGTGGGGGATCAGCAGAGCAAGGAGTTAATACTGAGTGGGGGATCAGCAGAGCTGGGAGTTACTACTGAGCTGGGGGATCAGCAGAGCTGGGGGTTACTACTGAGCTGGGGGATCAGCAGAGCTGGGGGTTACTACTGAGTGTGGGATCAGCAGAGCTGGGAGTTACTACTGAGTGGGGGATCAGCAGAGCTGGGAGTTACTACTGAGCTGGGGAATCAGCAGAGCTGGGGGTTACTACTGAGCTGGGGGATCAGCAAAGCTGGGAGTTACTACTGAGTGGGGGATCAGCAGAGCTGGGAGTTACTACTGAGCTGGGGGATCAGCAGAGCTGGGGGTTACTGCTGAGTGGGGGATCAGCAGAGCTGGGGGTTACTACTGATCTGGGGGATCAGCAGAGCTGGGGGTTACTACTGAGTGGGGGATCAGCAGAGCTGAGGGTTACTACTGAGCTGGGGGTTACTACTGAGTGGGGGATCAGCAGAGCTGGGGGTTACTACTGAGCTGGGGGATCAGCAGAGCTGGGAGTTACTACTGAGTGTGGGATCAGCAGAGCTGGGAGTTACTACTGAGTGGGGGATCAGCAGAGCTGGGAGTTACTGCTGAGCTGGGGGATCAGCAGAGCTGGGAGTTACTGCTGAGCTGGGGGATCAGCAGAGCTGGGAGTTACTACTGAGTGGGGGATCAGCAGAGCTGGGAGTTACTACTGAGCTGGGGAATCAGCAGAGCTGGGGGTTACTACTGAGCTGGGGGATCAGCAAAGCTGGGAGTTACTACTGAGTGGGGGATCAGCAGAGCTGGGAGTTACTACTGAGCTGGGGGATTAGCAGAGCTGGGAGTTACTGCTGAGCTGGGGGATCAGCAGAGCTGGGAGTTACTACTGAGTGGGGGATCAGCAGAGCTGGGAGTTACTACTGAGCTGGGGGATCAGCAGAGCTGGGGGTTACTACTGAGCTGGGGGATCAGCAAAGCTGGGAGTTACTACTGAGCTGGGGGATCAGCAGAGCTGGGGGTTACTACTGAGCTGGGGGATCAGCAAAGCTGGGAGTTACTACTGAGCTGGGGGATCAGCAGAGCTGGGAGTTACTACTGAGCTGGGGGTTCAGCAGAGCTGGGAGTTACTACTGAGCTGGGGGATCAGCAGAGCTGGGGGTTACTACTGAGTGGGGGATCAGCAGAGCTGGGGGTTACTACTGAGCTGGGGGATCAGCAGAGCTGGGGGTTACTACTGAGTGGGGGATCAGCAGAGCTGGGGGGTACTACTGAGTTGGGGGATCAGCAGAGCTGGGGGTTACTGCTGAGTGGGGGATCAGCAGAGCTGGGGGTTACTACTGATCTGGGGGATCAGCAGAGCTGGGGGTTACTACTGAGTGGGGGATCAGCAGAGCTGAGGGTTACTACTGAGCTGGGGGATCAGCCGAGCTGGGGGTTACTACTGAGTGGGGGATCAGTAGAGCTGGGGGTTACTACTGAGCTGGGGGATCAGCAGAGCTGGGAGTTACTACTGAGTGTGGGATCAGCAGAGCTGGGAGTTACTACTGAGTGGGGGATCAGCAGAGCTGGGAGTTACTACTGAGCTGGGGGATCAGCAGAGCTGGGAGTTACTGCTGAGCTGGGGGATCAGCAGAGCTGGGAGTTACTGCTGAGCTGGGGGATCAGCAGAGCTGGGAGTTACTACTGAGTGGGGGATCAGCAGAGCTGGGAGTTACTACTGAGCTGGGGAATCAGCAGAGCTGGGGGTTACTGCTGAGCTGGGGGATCAGCAAAGCTGGGAGTTACTACTGAGTGGAGGATCAGCAGAGCTGGGAGTTACTACTGAGCTGGGGGATCAGCAGAGCTGGGAGTTACTGCTGAGCTGGGGGATCAGCAGAGCTGGGAGTTACTACTGAGTGGGGGATCAGCAGAGCTGGGAGTTACTACTGAGCTGGGGGATCAGCAGAGCTGGGGGTTACTACTGAGCTGGGGGATCAGCAGAGCTGGGAGTTACTACTGAGCTGGGGGATCAGCAGAGCTGGGGGTTACTACTGAGCTGGGGGATCATCAAAGCTGGGAGTTACTACTGAGCTGGGGGATCAGCGGAGCAGAGTTACTGCTGAGCTGGGGGTTCAGCAGAGCTGGGAGTTACTACTGAGCTGGGGGATCAGCAGAGCTGGGGGTTACTACTGAGTGGGGGATCAGCAGAGCTGGGAGTTAATACTGAGTGGGGGATCAGCAGAGCTGGGAGTTACTACTGAGCTGGGGGATCAGCAGAGCTGGGAGTTACTACTGAGTGGGGGATCAGCAGAGCTGGGAGTTACTACTGAGCTGGGGAATCAGCAGAGCTGGGGGTTACTACTGAGCTGGGGGATCAGCAAAGCTGGGAGTTACTACTGAGTGGGGGATCAGCAGAGCTGGGAGTTACTACTGAGCTGGGGGATCAGCAGAGCTGGGGGTTACTGCTGAGTGGGGGATCAGCAGAGCTGGGGGTTACTACTGATCTGGGGGATCAGCAGAGCTGGGGGTTACTACTGAGTGGGGGATCAGCAGAGCTGAGGTTTACTACTGAGCTGGGGGTTACTACTGAGTGGGGGATCAGCAGAGCTGGGGGTTACTACTGAGCTGGGGGATCAGCAGAGCTGGGAGTTACTACTGAGTGTGGTATCAGCAGAGCTGGGAGTTACTACTGAGTGGGGGATCAGCAGAGCTGGGAGTTACTACTGAGCTGGGGGATCAGCAGAGCTGGGAGTTACTACTGAGTGGGGGATCAGCAGAGCTGGGAGTTACTACTGAGTGTGGTATCAGCAGAGCTGGGAGTTACTACTGAGTGGGGGATCAGCAGAGCTGGGAGTTACTACTGAGCTGGGGGATCAGCAGAGCTGGGAGTTACTACTGAGTGGGGGATCAGCAGAGCTGGGAGTTACTACTGAGCTGGGGAATCAGCAGAGCTGGGGGTTACTACTGAGCTGGGGGATCAGCAAAGCTGGGAGTTACTACTGAGTGGGGGATCAGCAGAGCTGGGAGTTACTACTGAGCTGGGGGATCAGCAGAGCTGGGAGTTACTGCTGAGCTGGGGGATCAGCAGAGCTGGGAGTTACTACTGAGTGGGAGATCAGCAGAGCTGGGAGTTACTACTGAGAGGGGGATCAGCAGAGCTGGGGGTTACTACTCAGCTGGGGGATCAGCAGAGCTGGGAGTTACTGCTGAGCTGGGGGTTCAGCAGAGCTGGGAGT
Organism: Aquarana catesbeiana; assembly: GCA_037953035.1. NCBI lineage: Eukaryota > Metazoa > Chordata > Amphibia > Anura > Ranidae > Aquarana > Aquarana catesbeiana. The sequence goes on from JBBHAA010002708.1 coordinate 21,835, forward strand.
TACTACTGAGCTGGGGGATCAGCAGAGCTGGGGGTTACTACTGAGTGGGGGATCAGCAGAGCTGGGAGTTAATACTGAGTGGGGGATCAGCAGAGCTGGGAGTTACTACTGAGCTGGGGGATCAGCAGAGCTGGGGGTTACTACTGAGCTGGGGGATCAGCAGAGCTGGGGGTTACTACTGAGCTGGGGGATCAGCAGAGCTGGGGGTTACTACTGAGTGGGGGATCAGCAGAGCTGGGGGGTACTACTGAGTTGGGGGATCAGCAGAGCTGGGGGTTACTACTGAGTGAGGGATCAGCAGAGCTAGGGGTTACTACTGAGTGGGGGGATCAGCAGAGCTGGGGGTTACTACTGAGCTGGGGGATCAGCAGAGCTGGCAGTTACTACTGAGTGTGGGATCAGCAGAGCTGGGAGTTACTATTGAGTGGGGGATCAGCAGAGCTGGGAGTTACTACTGAGTGGGGGATCAGCAGAGCTGGGAGTTACTGCTGAGCTGGGGGATCAGCAGAGCTGGGAGTTACTGCTGAGCTGGGGGATCAGCAGAGCTGGGAGTTACTGCTGAGCTGGGGGATCAGCAGAGCTGGGAGTTACTACTGAGTGGGGGATCAGCAGAGCTGGGAGTTAATACTGAGTGGGGGATCAGCAGAGCTGGGAGTTACTACTGAGCTGGGGGATCAGCAGAGCTGGGGGTTACTACTGAGCTGGGGGATCAGCAGAGCTGGGGGTTACTACTGAGCTGGGGGATCAGCAGAGCTGGGGGTTACTACTGAGTGGGGGATCAGCAGAGCTGGGGGGTACTACTGAGTTGGGGGATCAGCAGAGCTGGGGGTTACTACTGAGTGAGGGATCAGCAGAGCTAGGGGTTACTACTGAGTGGGGGGATCAGCAGAGCTGGGGGTTACTACTGAGCTGGGGGATCAGCAGAGCTGGCAGTTACTACTGAGTGTGGGATCAGCAGAGCTGGGAGTTACTATTGAGTGGGGGATCAGCAGAGCTGGGAGTTACTACTGAGTGGGGGATCAGCAGAGCTGGGAGTTACTGCTGAGCTGGGGGATCAGCAGAGCTGGGAGTTACTGCTGAGCTGGGGGATCAGCAGAGCTGGGAGTTACTACTGAGTGGGGGATCAGCAGAGCTGGGAGTTACTACTGAGTTGGGGAATCAGCAGAGCTGGGGGTTACTACTGAGCTGGGGGATCAGCAAAGCTGGGAGTTACTACTGAGTGTGGGATCAGCAGAGCTGGGAGTTACTACTGAGCTGGGGGATCAGCAGAGCTGGGAGTTACTGCTGAGCTGGGGGATCAGCAGAGCTGGGAGTTACTACTGAGTGGGAGATCAGCAGAGCTGGGAGTTACTACTGAGAGGGGGATCAGCAGAGCTGGGGGTTACTACTGAGCTGGGGGATCAGCAGAGCTGGGAGTTACTGCTGAGCTGGGGGTTCAGCAGAGCTGGGAGTTACTACTGAGCTGGGGGATCAGCAGAGCTGGGGGTTACTACTGAGTGGGGGATCAGCAGAGCTGGGAGTTAATACTGAGTGGGGGATCAGCAGAGCTGGGAGATACTGCTGAGCTGGGGGATCAGCAGAGCTGGGAGTTACTGCTGAGCTGGGGGATCAGCAGAGCTGGGAGTTACTACTGAGTGGGGGATCAGCAGAGCTGGGAGTTACTACTGAGTTGGGGAATCAGCAGAGCTGGGGGTTACTACTGAGCTGGGGGATCAGCAAAGCTGGGAGTTACTACTGAGTGGGGGATCAGCAGAGCTGGGAATTACTACTGAGTGGGGGATCAGCAGAGCTGGGAGTTACTACTGAGTTGGGGAATCAGCAGAGCTGGGGGTTACTACTGAGCTGGGGGATCAGCAGAGCTGGGGGGTACTACTGAGTTGGGGGATCAGCAGAGCTGGGGGTTACTACTGAGTGAGGGATCAGCAGAGCTAGGGGTTACTACTGAGTGGGGGATCAGCAGAGCTGGGGGTTACTACTGAGCTGGGGGATCAGCAGAGCTGGCAGTTACTACTGAGTGTGGGATCAGCAGAGCTGGGAGTTACTATTGAGTGGGGGATCAGCAGAGGTGGGAGTTACTACTGAGTGGGGGATCAGCAGAGCTGGGAGTTACTGCTGAGCTGGGGGATCAGCAGAGCTGGGAGTTACTGCTGAGCTGGGGGATCAGCAGAGCTGGGAGTTACTACTGAGTGGGGGATCAGCAGAGCTGGGAGTTACTACTGAGTTGGGGAATCAGCAGAGCTGGGGGTTACTACTGAGCTGGGGGATCAGCAAAGCTGGGAGTTACTACTGAGTGGGGGATCAGCAGAGCTGGGAGTTACTACTGAGCTGGGGGATTAGCAGAGCTGGGAGTTACTGCTGAGCTGGGGGATCAGCAGAGCTGGGAGTTACTACTGAGCTGGGGATCAGCAGAGCTGGGGGTTACTACTGAGCTGGGGGATCAGCAAAGCTGGGAGTTACTACTGAGCTGGGGGATCAGCAGAGCTGGGAGTTACTGCTGAGCTGGGGGTTCAGCAGAGCTGGGAGTTACTACTGAGCTGGGGGATCAGCAGAGCTGGGGGTTACTACTGAGTGGGGGTTCAGCAGAGCTGGGGGTTACTACTGAGCTGGGGGATCAGCAGAGCTGGGGGTTACTACTGAGTGGGGGATCAGCAGAGCTGGGGGGTACTACTGAGTTGGGGGATCAGCAGAGCTGGGGGTTACTGCTGAGTGGGGGATCAGCAGAGCTGGGGGTTACTACTGATCTGGGGGATCAGCAGAGCTGGGGGTTACTACTGAGTGGGGGATCAGCAGAGCTGAGGGTTACTACTGAGCTGGGGGATCAGCCGAGCTGGGGGTTACTACTGAGTGGGGGATCAGCAGAGCTGGGGGTTACTACTGAGCTGGGGGATCAGCAGAGCTGGGAGTTACTACTGAGTGTGGGATCAGCAGAGCTGGGAGTTACTACTGAGTGGGGGATCAGCAGAGCTGGGAGTTACTACTGAGCTGGGGGATCAGCAGAGCTGGGAGTTACTGCTGAGCTAGGGGATCAGCAGAGCTGGAGTTACTGCTGAGCTGGGGGATCAGCAGAGCTGGGAGTTACTACTGAGTGGGGGATCAGCAGAGCTGGGAGTTACTACTGAGCTGGGGAATCAGCAGAGCTGGGGGTTACTGCTGAGCTGGGGGATCAGCAAAGCTGGGAGTTACTACTAAGTGGAGGATCAGCAGAGCTGGGAGTTACTACTGAGCTGGGGGATCAGCAGAGCTGGGAGTTACTGCTGAGCTGGGGGATCAGCAGAGCTGGGAGTTACTACTGAGTGGGGGATCAGCAGAGCTGGGAGTTACTACTGAGCTGGGGGATCAGCAGAGCTGGGGGTTACTACTGAGCTGGGGGATCAGCAGAGCTGGGAGTTACTACTGAGCTGGGGGATCAGCAGAGCTGGGGGTTACTACTGAGCTGGGGGATCATCAAAGCTGGGAGTTACTACTGAGCTGGGGGATCAGCAGAGCTGGGAGTTACTGCTGAGCTGGGGGTTCAGCAGAGCTGGGAGTTACTACTGAGCTGGGGGATCAGCAGAGCTGGGGGTTACTACTGAGTGGGGGATCAGCAGAGCTGGGAGTTAATACTGAGTGGGGGATCAGCAGAGCTGGGAGTTACTACTGAGCTGGGGGATCAGCAGAGCTGGGAGTTACTACAGAGCTGGGGGATCAGCAGAGCTGGGAGTTACTACTGAGCTGGGGGATCAGCAGAGCTGGGGGTTACTACTGAGTGTGGGATCAGCAGAGCTGGGAGTTACTACTGAGTGGGGGATCAGCAGAGCTGGGAGTTACTACTGAGCTGGGGAATCAGCAGAGCTGGGGGTTACTACTGAGCTGGGGGATCAGCAAAGCTGGGAGTTACTACTGAGTGGGGGATCAGCAGAGCTGGGAGTTACTACTGAGCTGGGGGATCAGCAGAGCTGGGGGTTACTGCTGAGTGGGGGATCAGCAGAGCTGGGGGTTACTACTGATCTGGGGGATCAGCAGAGCTGGGGGTTACTACTGAGTGGGGGATCAGCAGAGCTGAGGTTTACTACTGAGCTGGGGGTTACTACTGAGTGGGGGATCAGCAGAGCTGGGAGTTAGTACTGAGCTGGGGGATCAGCAGAGCTGGGAGTTACTACTGAGTGTGGTATCAGCAGAGCTGGGAGTTACTACTGAGTTGGGGATCAGCAGAGCTGGGAGTTACTACTGAGCTGGGGGATCAGCAGAGCTGGGAGTTACTACTGAGTGGGGGATCAGCAGAGCTGGGAGTTACTACTGAGTGTGGTATCAGCAGAGCTGGGAGTTACTACTGAGTGGGGGATCAGCAGAGCTGGGAGTTACTACTGAGCTGGGGGATCAGCAGAGCTGGGAGTTACTACTGAGTGGGGGATCAGCAGAGCTGGGAGTTACTACTGAGCTGGGGAATCAGCAGAGCTGGGGGTTACTACTGAGCTGGGGGATCAGCAAAGCTGGGAGTTACTACTGAGTGGGGGATCAGCAGAGCTGGGAGTTACTACTGAGCTGGGGGATCAGCAGAGCTGGGAGTTACTGCTGAGCTGGGGGATCAGCAGAGCTGGGAGTTACTACTGAGTGGGAGATCAGCAGAGCTGGGAGTTACTACTGAGTGGGGGATCAGCAGAGCTGGGGGTTACTACTGAGCTGGGGGATCAGCAGAGCTGGGAGTTACTGCTGAGCTGGGGGTTCAGCAGAGCTGGGAGTTACTGCTGAGCTGGGGGATCAGCAGAGCTGGGGGTTACTACTGAGTGGGGGATCAGCAGAGCTGGGAGTTACTACTGAGCTGGGGGATCAGCAGAGCTGGGGGTTACTACTGAGCTGGGGGATCAGCAGAGCTGGGGGTTACTACTGAGTGGGGGATCAGCAGAGCTGGGGGGTACTACTGAGTTGGGGGATCAGCAGAGCTGGGGGTTACTACTGAGTGAGGGATCAGCAGAGCTAGGGGTTACTACTGAGTGGGGGATCAGCAGAGCTGGGGGTTACTACTGAGCTGGGGGATCAGCAGAGCTGGGAGTTACTACTGAGTGTGGGATCAGCAGAGCTGGGAGTTACTATTGAGTGGGGGATCAGCAGAGCTGGGAGTTACTACTGAGTGGGGGATCAGCAGAGCTGGGAGTTACTGCTGAGCTGGGGGATCAGCAGAGCTGGGAGTTACTGCTGAGCTGGGGGATCAGCAGAGCTGGGAGTTACTACTGAGTGGGGGATCAGCAGAGCTGGGAGTTACTACTGAGCTGGGGAATCAGCAGAGCTGGGGGTTACTACTGAGCTGGGGGATCAGCAAAGCTGGGAGTTACTACTGAGTGGGGGATCAGCAGAGCTGGGAGTTACTTCTGAGCTGGGGGATTAGCAGAGCTGGGAGTTACTGCTGAGCTGGGGGATCAGCAGAGCTGGGAGTTACTACTGAGTGGGGGATCAGCAGAGCTGGGAGTTATTACTGAGCTGGGGGATCAGCAGAGCTGGGGGTTACTACTGAGCTGGGGGATCAGCAAAGCTGGGAGTTACTACTGAGCTGGGGGATCAGCAGAGCTGGGGGTTACTACTGAGCTGGGGGATCAGCAAAGCTGGGAGTTACTACTGAGCTGGGGGATCAGCAGAGCTGGGAGTTACTGCTGAGCTGGGGGTTCAGCAGAGCTGGGAGTTACTACTGAGCTGGGGGATCAGCAGAGCTGGGGGTTACTACTGAGTGGGGGATCAGCAGAGCTGGGGGTTACTACTGAGCTGGGGGATCAGCAGAGCTGGGGGTTACTACTGAGTGGGGGATCAGCAGAGCTGGGGGGTACTACTGAGTTGGGGGATCAGCAGAGCTGGGGGTTACTGCTGAGTGGGGGATCAGCAGAGCTGGGGGTTACTACTGATCTGGGGGATCAGCAGAGCTGGGGGTTACTATTGAGTGGGGGATCAGCAGAGCTGAGGGTTACTACTGAGCTGGGGGATCAGCCGAGCTGGGGGTTACTACTGAGTGGGGGATCAGCAGAGCTGGGGGTTACTACTGAGCTGGGGGATCAGCAGAGCTGGGAGTTACTACTGAGTGTGGGATCAGCAGAGCTGGGAGTTACTACTGAGTGTGGGATCAGCAGAGCTGGGAGTTACTACTGAGTGGGGGATCAGCAGAGCTGGGAGTTACTACTGAGCTGGGGGATCAGCAGAGCTGGGAGTTACTGCTGAGCTGGGGGATCAGCAGAGCTGGGAGTTACTGCTGAGCTGGGGGATCAGCAGAGCTGGGAGTTACTACTGAGTGGGGGATCAGCAGAGCTGGGAGTTACTACTGAGCTGGGGAATCAGCAGAGCTGGGGGTTACTGCTGAGCTGGGGGATCAGCAAAGCTGGGAGTTACTACTGAGTGGAGGATCAGCAGAGCTGGGAGTTACTACTGAGCTGGGGGATCAGCAGAGCTGGGAGTTACTGCTGAGCTGGGGGATCAGCAGAGCTGGGAGTTACTACTGAGTGGGGGATCAGCAGAGCTGGGAGTTACTACTGAGCTGGGGGATCAGCAGAGCTGGGGGTTACTACTGAGCTGGGGGATCAGCAGAGCTGGGAGTTACTACTGAGCTGGGGGATCAGCAGAGCTGGGGGTTACTACTGAGCTGGGGGATCATCAAAGCTGGGAGTTACTACTGAGCTGGGGGATCAGCAGAGCTGGGAGTTACTGCTGAGCTGGGGGTTCAGCAGAGCTGGGAGTTACTACTGAGCTGGGGGATCAGCAGAGCTGGGGGTTACTACTGAGTGGGGGATCAGCAGAGCTGGGAGTTAATACTGAGTGGGGGATCAGCAGAGCTGGGAGTTACTACTGAGCTGGGGGATCAGCAGAGCTGGGAGTTACTACAGAGCTGGGGGATCAGCAGAGCTGGGGGTTACTACTGAGCTGGGGGATCAGCAGAGCTGGGGGTTACTACTGAGTGTGGGATCAGCAGAGCTGGGAGTTACTACTGAGTGGGGGATCAGCAGAGCTGGGAGTTACTACTGAGCTGGGGAATCAGCAGAGCTGGGGGTTACTACTGAGCTGGGGGATCAGCAAAGCTGGGAGTTACTACTGAGTGGGGGATCAGCAGAGCTGGGAGTTACTACTGAGCTGGGGGATCAGCAGAGCTGGGGGTTACTGCTGAGTGGGGGATCAGCAGAGCTGGGGGTTACTACTGATCTGGGGGATCAGCAGAGCTGGGGGTTACTACTGAGTGGGGGATCAGCAGAGCTGAGGTTTACTACTGAGCTGGGGGTTACTACTGAGTGGGGGATCAGCAGAGCTGGGGGTTACTACTGAGCTGGGGGATCAGCAGAGCTGGGAGTTACTACTGAGTGTGGTATCAGCAGAGCTGGGAGTTACTACTGAGTGGGGGATCAGCAGAGCTGGGAGTTACTACTGAGCTGGGGGATCAGCAGAGCTGGGAGTTACTACTGAGTGGGGGATCAGCAGAGCTGGGAGTTACTACTGAGTGTGGTATCAGCAGAGCTGGGAGTTACTACTGAGTGGGGGATCAGCAGAGCTGGGAGTTACTACTGAGCTGGGGGATCAGCAGAGCTGGGAGTTACTACTGAGTGGGGGATCAGCAGAGCTGGGAGTTACTACTGAGCTGGGGAATCAGCAGAGCTGGGGGTTACTACTGAGCTGGGGGATCAGCAAAGCTGGGAGTTACTACTGAGTGGGGGATCAGCAGAGCTGGGAGTTACTACTGAGTGGGGGATCAGCAGAGCTGGGAGTTACTACTGAGCTGGGGGATCAGCAGAGCTGGGAGTTACTGCTGAGCTGGGGGATCAGCAGAGCTGGGAGTTACTACTGAGTGGGAGATCAGCAGAGCTGGGAGTTACTACTGAGTGGGGGATCAGCAGAGCTGGGGGTTACTACTGAGCTGGGGGATCAGCAGAGCTGGGAGTTACTGCTGAGCTGGGGGTTCAGCAGAGCTGGGAGTTACTACTGAGCTGGGGGATCAGCAGAGCTGGGGGTTACTACTGAGCTGGGGGATCAGCAGAGCTGGGGGTTACTACTGAGTGGGGGATCAGCAGAGCTGGGGGGTACTACTGAGTTGGGGAATCAGCAGAGCTGGGGGTTACTACTGAGTGAGGGATCAGCAGAGCTAGGGGTTACTACTGAGTGGGGGATCAGCAGAGCTGGGGGTTACTACTGAGCTGGGGGATCAGCAGAGCTGGGAGTTACTACTGAGTGTGGGATCAGCAGAGCTGGGAGTTACTATTGAGTGGGGGATCATCAGAGCTGGGAGTTACTACTGAGTGGGGGATCAGCAGAGCTGGGAGTTACTGCTGAGCTGGGGGATCAGCAGAGCTGGGAGTTACTGCTGAGCTGGGGGATCAGCAGAGCTGGGAGTTACTACTGAGTGGGGGATCAGCAGAGCTGGGAGTTACTACTGAGCTGGGGGATCAGCAGAGCTGGGGGTTACTACTGAGCTGGGGGATCAGCAAAGCTGGGAGTTACTACTGAGTGGGGGATCAGCAGAGCTGGGAGTTACTACTGAGCTGGGGGATTAGCAGAGCTGGGAGTTTCTGCTGAGCTGGGGGATCAGCAGAGCTGGGAGTTACTACTGAGTGGGGGATCAGCAGAGCTGGGAGTTACTACTGAGCTGGGGGATCAGCAGAGCTGGGGGTTACTACTGAGCTGGGTGATCAGCAAAGCTGGGAGTTACTACTGAGCTGGGGGATCAGCAGAGCTGGGGGTTACTACTGAGCTGGGGGATCAGCAAAGCTGGGAGTTACTACTGAGCTGGGGGATCAGCAGAGCTGGGAGTTACTGCTGAGCTGGGGGTTCAGCAGAGCTGGGAGTTACTACTGAGCTGGGGGATCAGCAGAGCTGGGGGTTACTACTGAGTGGGGGATCAGCAGAGCTGGGGGTTACTACTGAGCTGGGGGATCAGCAGAGCTGGGGGTTACTACTGAGTGGGGGATTAGCAGAGCTGGGGGTACTACTGAGTTGGGGGATCAGCAGAGCTGGGGGTTACTGCTGAGTGGGGGATCAGCAGAGCTGGGGGTTACTACTGATCTGGGGGATCAGCAGAGCTGGGGGTTACTACTGAGTGGGGGATCAGCAGAGCTGAGGGTTACTACTGAGCTGGGGGATCAGCCGAGCTGGGGGTTACTACTGAGTGGGGGATCAGCAGAGCTGGGGGTTACTACTGAGCTGGGGGATCAGCAGAGCTGGGAGTTACTACTGAGTGTGGGATCAGCAGAGCTGGGAGTTACTACTGAGTGGGGGATCAGCAGAGCTGGGAGTTACTACTGAGCTGGGGGATCAGCAGAGCTGGGAGTTACTGCTGAGCTGGGGGATCAGCAGAGCTGGGAGTTACTGCTGAGCTGGGGGATCAGCAGAGCTGGGAGTTACTACTGAGTGGGGGATCAGCAGAGCTGGGAGTTACTACTGAGCTGGGGAATCAGCAGAGCTGGGGGTTACTGCTGAGCTGGGGGATCAGCAAAGCTGGGAGTTACTACTGAGTGGAGGATCAGCAGAGCTGGGAGTTACTACTGAGCTGGGGGATCAGCAGAGCTGGGAGTTACTGCTGAGCTGGGGGATCAGCAGAGCTGGGAGTTACTACTGAGTGGGGGATCAGCAGAGCTGGGAGTTACTACTGAGCTGGGGGATACTACTGAGCTGGGGGATCAGCAGAGCTGGGAGTTACTACTGAGCTGGGGGATCAGCAGAGCTGGGGGTTACTACTGAGCTGGGGGATCATCAAAGCTGGGAGTTACTACTGAGCTGGGGGATCAGCAGAGCTGGGAGTTACTGCTGAGCTGGGGGTTCAGCAGAGCTGGGAGTTACTACTGAGCTTGGGGATCAGCAGAGCTGGGGGTTACTACTGAGTGGGGGATCAGCAGAGCTGGGAGTTAATACTGAGTGGGGGATCAGCAGAGCTGGGAGTTACTACTGAGCTGGGGGATCAGCAGAGCTGGGAGTTACTACAGAGCTGGGGGATCAGCAGAGCTGGGGGTTACTACTGAGCTGGGGGATCAGCAGAGCTGGGGGTTACTACTGAGTGTGGGATCAGCAGAGCTGGGAGTTACTACTGAGTGGGGGATCAGCAGAGCTGGGAGTTACTACTGAGCTGGGGAATCAGCAGAGCTGGGGGTTACTACTGAGCTGGGGGATCAGCAAAGCTGGGAGTTACTACTGAGTGGGGGATCAGCAGAGCTGGGAGTTACTACTGAGCTGGGGGATCAACAGAGCTGGGGGTTACTGCTGAGTGGGGGATCAGCAGAGCTGGGGGTTACTACTGATCTGGGGGATCAGCAGAGCTGGGGGTTACTACTGAGTGGGGGATCAGCAGAGCTGAGGTTTACTACTGAGCTGGGGGTTACTACTGAGTGGGGGATCAGCAGAGCTGGGGGTTACTACTGAGCTGGGGGATCAGCAGAGCTGGGAGTTACTACTGAGTGTGGTATCAGCAGAGCTGGGAGTTACTACTGAGTGGGGGATCAGCAGAGCTGGGAGTTACTACTGAGCTGGGGGATCAGCAGAGCTGGGAGTTACTACTGAGTGGGGGATCAGCAGAGCTGGGAGTTACTACTGAGCTGGGGAATCAGCAGAGCTGGGGGTTACTACTGAGCTGGGGGATCAGCAAAGCTGGGAGTTACTACTGAGTGGGGGATCAGCAGAGCTGGGAGTTACTACTGAGCTGGGGGATCAGCAGAGCTGGGAGTTACTGCTGAGCTGGGGGATCAGCAGAGCTGGGAGTTACTACTGAGTGGGAGATCAGCAGAGCTGGGAGTTACTACTGAGTGGGGGATCAGCAGAGCTGGGGGTTACTACTGAGCTGGGGGATCAGCAGAGCTGGGAGTTACTGCTGAGCTGGGGGTTCAGCAGAGCTGGGAGTTACTACTGAGCTGGGGGATCAGCAGAGCTGGGGGTTACTACTGAGTGGGGGATCAGCAGAGCTGGGAGTTAATTCTGAGTGGGGGATCAGCAGAGCTGGGAGTTACTACTGAGCTGGGGGATCAGCAGAGCTGGGGGTTACTACTGAGCTGGGGGATCAGCAGAGCTGGGGGTTACTACTGAGTGGGGGATCAGCAGAGCTGGGGGGTACTACTGAGTTGGGGGATCAGCAGAGCTGGGGGTTACTACTGAGTGAGGGATCAGCAGAGCTAGGGGTTACTACTGAGTGGGGGATCAGCAGAGCTGGGGGTTACTACTGAGCTGGGGGATCAGCAGAGCTGGGAGTTACTACTGAGTGTGGGATCAGCAGAGCTGGGAGTTACTATTGAGTGGGGGATCAGCAGAGCTGGGAGTTACTACTGAGTGGGGGATCAGCAGAGCTGGGAGTTACTACTGAGTGGGGGATCAGCAGAGCTGGGAGTTACTATTGAGTGGGGGATCAGCAGAGCTGGGAATTACTACTGAGCTGGGGGATCAGCAGAGCTGGGAGTTACTACTGAGTGGGGGATCAGCAGAGCTGGGAGTTACTATTGAGTGGGGGATCAGCAGAGCTGGGAATTACTACTGAGTGGGGGATCAGCAGAGCTGGGAGTTACTACAGAGCTGGGGGATCAGCAGAGCTGGGAGCTACTACTGAGCTGGGGGATCAGCAGAGCTGGGAGTTACTACTGAGTGGGGGATCAGCAGAGCTGGGAGTTACTACTGAGTGGGGGATCAGCAGAGCTGGGAGTTACTACTGAGTGGGGGATCAGCGGAGCTGGGAGTTACTACTGAGTGGGGGATCAGCGGAGCTGGGAGTTACTACTGAGCTGGGGGATCAGCAGAGCTGGGAGTTACTACAGAGCTGGGGGATCAGCAGAGCTGGGGGTTACTACTGAGCTGGGGGATCAGCAGAGCTGGGGGTTACTACTGAGCTGGGGGATCAGCAGAGCTGGGAGTTACTACAGAGCTGGGGGATCAGCAGAGCTGGGGGTTACTACTGAGCTGGGGGATCAGCAATACTAAACTGGGCAACAGCAGAACTGAGTGTTATTACTGAGAAGGGGATCTGCTGAACAAGGGTACTAATAAGCTAAGGATATGATGAATAGGGGTACTCATGAGCTGGGGTTCTACTGGGCCCCTTTACAACAAAATTAAAAATCAACACACAGGCCAAGCTTCAAAAAAGCATCACCAAAGAATCAAAGACACATAAAAAAACATGTTGAAGCGGTAGTCGATTTAATGTGTGTTAAAGTTGAAGCAAGTGTAAATGAGCCCTTTAAGTGAAGCCAGCTCTGGGAAGTACTGTGCCTTGAGAAAGTATTCATACCCCTTGAAATTTTCCACATTTTGTCATGTTACAAACAAAAACTTTAATTTATTTTATTGGGATTTTATGTGATAGACCAACACAAAGTGTCACATAATTGTGAAGTGGAAGGAAAATGATAAATTATACAAATCTGTGAAAAGTGTGTGTGGGGGGGGGGGCATTTGTATGGCACCCCCCCGGAGTCAATACTTTGTAGGACCCCTTTCTCTACAATTACAGCTGCAATTACAGTCTTTTTGGGGATGTCTCTACCAGCTTTGCACATCTAGGGAAGGACATTTCTGCCCATTCTTCTTTGTAAAATATCTCAAGCTCTGTCAGATTGGATGGAGAGCGTCTGTGAACAGCAATTTTCAGGTCTTGCAACAGATTCTCAATGTGATTTAGGTCTGGACTGTGACTGGGCCATTCTAACACATGAATATGCTTTGATCTAAACCAGGGTTCTCCAAACTTTCTAAACAAAGGGCCAGTTTACTGTCCTTCAGACTTTAGGGGGGCTGGACTGTGGTCATCGGGGGTAGAAATTATCCTGGCGTCAGTGAGGGTAAACATTGCAGGGAGGAACAGTGCCCCATGGTTGGTGTCAATTTGAGGGATAGTGCCCCCATCGTTGGTGTCAGTGGGAAAAATAGTTCCCCATTAATAGTGTCAGTGGGAAGAATAGTGCCCCATCATTGGCGCAGTGGGAAGAATAGTGCCCCATTGTTGGTGTCAGTGGGAAAAACAGTGTCTTGTGGGAGGAAAAGTGCCCCAGGACCCAGAAAAAGGCAAGCAAAGGGCCACAGTTTGGAGACCACTTATCTAAACCATTCCATTGTAGCTCTGGCTGGATGTTTCGGGTCGTTGTCCTGCTGGAAGGTGAACCTCCGCCCCAGTCTCAAGTCTTTTGTAGACTCTAACAGGTTTTCTTCTAATGCTGCGTACACATGAGCGGACTTTACGGCAGACTTAGTCCGGCGGACTTTACGACGGACTTTCCTACACACAATCAACCAAAGTCCGACAGATTTGTACGTGATGACGTACGACCGGACTAAAACAAGGAAGTTCATAGCCAGTAGCCAATAGCTGCCCTAGCGTTGGTTTTTGTCCTTCGGACTAGCATACAGATGAGTGGACTTTTCGACCGGACTCGAGTTCGTCGGACAGATTTGAACCATGTTTCAAATCTAAGTCCGTCAAACTTTTGAGAAAACAAAGTCCGCTGGAGCCCACACACGATCGAATTGTCCGACGAAATCCGGTACGCCGGACGAAGTATGCCGTAAAGTCCGATCGTGTGTACGCGGCAAAAGATTGTCCTGTATTTGGCTCCATCCATCTTCCTATCAACTCTGACCAGCTTCCCTGTCCCTGCTGAAGAAAAGCATCCCCACCACATGATGCTGCCACCACCATGTTTCACGGTGGGGATGGTGTGTTCAGGGTGATGTGCAGTGTTAGTTTTCCCCACACATAGCGTTTTGCTTTTAGGCCAAAAAGTAAAATTTTGGTCTCCTCTGACCAGATCACCTTCTTCCACATGTTTGCTGTGTCCTCCACATGGCTTCTCACAAACTACAAACAGGACTTCTTATGACTTTCTTTCTCCAATGTCTTTCTTCTTGTCACTCTTCCATAAAGGGCAGATTTGTGGAGAACACGACTAATAGTTGTCCTGTGGACAGATTCTCCCACCTGAGCTGTGGATCTCTGCAGCTCCTCCAGAGTTACCATGGACCTCTTGGCTCTTCTCTGATGAATGTTCTCCTTGCCCGGCCGGTCAGTTTAGGTGGACGGCCATGTCATGGTAGGTTTGCAGTTGTTCCATACTCTTTCCATTTTCCGATGATGGATTGAACAGAGCTCCGTGAGATGTTCAAAGCTTGGGAGATTTTTTTATAACCTGACCCTGCTTTATACTTCTCCACAACTTTATCCCTGACCTGTCTGGTGTGTTCTTTTGACTTAATGATGCTGTTTGTTCAGTTTGGTTCTCTAACAAACCTCTGAGGGCTTCGCAGAACAGCTGTATTTATACTGAGATTAAAGTACACACAGGTGACTTTTGAAGGCAATTGCTTCCACTAGATTTTAGTTAGGGAAATCAGAGTAAAGAGGGCTGAATACAAATGCCTTCCCACACTTTTCTCATATTTATTTGTATCATTTATCATTTTCCTTCCACTTCACAATTATGTGCCACTTTGTGTTGGTCTATCATATAAAATCCCAATAAAATACATTTATGTTTTTGGTTGTAACATGACAAAATGTGGGAAATTTCAAGGGGTATGAATACTTTTGCAAGGAATTATATCAATTAGGCACTAAAATTTCTCGTTGAGTCCTGAAAGGTTTGTGTCGAGATGAAGATCAGACCACCAAGAAAGCCTTTCTTTCACATGTAGGATTTATCTACAGTCCTGGAAGCTTTCTCAAAGTTTCCTTTTTTTCCTACTGAGCTGGAATCTTACTTGGTAGTCATAACTTCTGCAAGGAGTTTCAAAGTTCCAAGCGTTTGTCCACACCGAGCCTCTTCTATTCTTCTATCCAGATGGAGCTGCTCTGAGGCCTACAGAAATTGTTTCACACTTACTTTAATTTTCCTTTCCTGGTGCCTATCCATGGCAGTATACATGGGGTAGTAGCCCCGCCCACAGGACCAGTGCATAGCTATAAAACGTTATCACCCACACAACAATTTATTCCCTATACATCGATCGGAACAAAGTGGGTGGGTTCAGTATGCTGCCATGGATAGGCACCAGAAAATTATGGTAAGTACGATACAATTTTCTGTTTTCCTGGTCTCTCCATGGCAGCATACTGAACCCACCCAGTTCATTTCGATCGATGTACAGGGAATAAATTGTTGTGTGGGTGATAACGTTTTATAGCTATGCACTGGTCCTGTGGGCGGAAGTAGGCGGGTCTACTACCCCATGTATACTGCCATGGATAGGCACCAGGAAAGGAAAATTACGGTAAGTATGAAACAATTTCTGTTTTCCTGGTGCCTCCATGGCAGTAGATGTGGAAAATCAAGAACTATCTAGGGTGGGAAGCTCCAGCAAATCCTATCATATAAGAAAGTGAGTAAGCTAGTGGCCCTCCCGCCAAAAGACATGTGGAGTGAGGACTACGAAGCCCAATAATAGTGCTGAAAGAACGCGCCATAATAGAACCTGATTCGCTCATGTTGGCTGACATCTTTTGCATAAGGTGTCCACAATGTCCAGATGCTGCTACATAAAGCAATTAGTTCGGGTGGCTGCAGCCCAGCCATATAGTGGGCCCTTAAAATTAACTTTCGGAACCGCAAGGCAATTGTGCACTGGAGCCCTCCGCCATTGTTGGTTTCTAATGAACTAGGTACTGTATAGCTGGTATAGCTAGCTAATTACTGCAAGTGTGCTATCATTGATCTGGAATGGGCTATTGCTATTGCGTGGGCGCTAACTTTTTATAGCTATGCAATGGTCCAGTGGGCGGGACTACTACCACATGTATGCTGCCATGGAGGCACCAGGAGAATATATTGCCTTCTGTCTTTCACTTTTAGCTAAAGTCCCTCCCCCTCTACCCGAGGGCCTAAACCTATTAGCTTACCTGACAGCCACCTTTTCCTTCAGAAAATTGGAAACGCACATAGGCGTGTCAGGTGTGCCTAGGCACCCCCTAATCACCCTGTACAGTGTCGATTTTCCCTGCTTCCATGCGCTGCGTCTCCCCCCTGCACTGCTGCCAGCTTCCCTCCTCTCCTGCTGGATGCTGCGGGGGATGTTTCAGGATGGAGAACGGGGAAGGGGCCGGTCAATATTTCATTTACCGCCCCTTCCTTTTCTGAAAGAATACAGCGAGTTATCTGTACTGGTCACACCTGTGATCATTCTTAACGGAAGCATTGTGAACTAGGTTTACTATGCTTCAGTTTATGAATAAACAGGAAGCCTCTCAGTACTTCCCATTAGTTCACTGTCCAGTGCAGCTGAGGCTGCAGAGAAAGACTGGGGTAGGTCTGTCCTCAATCCCTTATTCTTTCTTAAAAGTGGGACATCAGGGGTCTGTTTAGACCCTTGATATTTCAAAGTCCCCCCAACGGGGCTCCTAATTGTAGAACAATATTGTAAAAAATAATTAACAAACCAGAATTGTAAAAAAAATTATAAAAATAAAGACTACTGACACCAATCTCTGCTCTACCGACTCGGTCCGCTGCCCTGCTGAAATACACGCATGTGTGTGTTTGTGCTCGGGGGTGCACACCCTAATACAATAGGCTGCACACACAAAAGGAAAAGCAGTTTAAGATTCTGCATGGGCGAAGAAAAGGACAGGAAGCCACAGCAAGCGCCACTACTTCTTGGCTTGTCAGAGCAATCAACAAACCCCAGGAGCCAGGTCACATAGTTACATAATAAGATTGAATAAAGACACCAGTCCATCCAGTTCAACCTGAGTGAGTGTGGGTGCGAGTCTACACTTGTCCTTATCCCTATACAGTGTGTCTCATTAAGATAGCGCCATCAATTTACGCAGCACCCAACACTTTACACATTGGGGCCTAGAATTAGCGGCCTGGGCTAGACTGCATAATTTGTCAAGCCCTGCCTTACAGAATCTTCCCATTCCAGAGGACCTGAGAGTACAGCGAGAACAAGGGCAAGTCTTCCTGGGCAGCGTACTGTTGGGACTTTCTTGAGACAACCTGCAAGGCAGCAACCTGGTCTTCACAGAGCACTTCCATTTCACATTACAGGGCAGACCCAGACCATTGAATTTGGGAAA
Source organism: Aquarana catesbeiana (assembly GCA_037953035.1). Taxonomy (NCBI): domain Eukaryota; kingdom Metazoa; phylum Chordata; class Amphibia; order Anura; family Ranidae; genus Aquarana; species Aquarana catesbeiana. The sequence goes on from JBBHAA010002708.1 coordinate 38,810, forward strand.
TCCACAGTGTGGCATTGTTCTTTTTTCATTCATTGACCTTGTCATTTGTACCCTCCTGATTGCGCGTTTATTCCCAGTGTATGCCGTCACAATGTGCCAGGAAAATAGAAAATCGTATACTTGCCTTTCCAACACCTCCTTTAGTGCCATCATACGTGGCCAATAACATTTTGATGTGGCAACTTCTCTTTACTGAGACATCAGGAGGTTGGACGTCTTCACTGCCTTCCTCTGAACCTAATGGAGCACAAATAAAACTTCCCCAAAGAAACCACGTAAATTGATTGGAGAACCTAGAAGTGATGTTACACAATTTTCCTCCCAAGGCAAAAAACAATATCTCACAATAGTTAGTACACCCCTCACATTTGTGTAATTATTTTCTTCTATCTTTTCATGTGACAACACTGAAGAAATAACACTTGTCTACAATGTAAAGTAGTGAGTGTACAGCTTGTATAACAGTGTAAATTTGCTGTCCCCTCAAAATAACTCAACACACAGCCATTAATGTCTAAACCGCTGGCAACAAAAGTCAGTACACCCCTACGTGAAAATGTCCAAATTTGGCCCAAAGAGTCATTTTCGCTCTCTGGTGTCATGAAACTGAAACTGAGCTGCAGCACAGTGGCCAAGACCATACAGCGGTATAACAGTTCAGGTTCCCCTCAGAAAAGGCCTCGCCATGGTCCACCAAAGAAGTTGAGGTCACGTGCTCAGCGTTATATCCAGAGGTTGTCTTTGGGAAATAGACATATGAGTGCTGCCAGCATTTCTGCAGAGGTTGAAGGGGTGGGGTGGGGTGTCAGCCTGTCAGTGCTCAGACCATACGCCACACACTGCATGAAATTGGTCTGCATGGCTGTCATCCCAGAAGGAAGCCTCTTCTAAAGATGATGTACAAGAAAGTCCACAAACAGTTTGCTGAAGACAAGCAGACTAAGGACATGGATTACTGGAACCATGTCCTGTGGTCTGATGAGACCAAGATAAACGTATTTGGTTCAGATGGTGACAAGCGTGTGTGGGGGCAACCAGGTGAGGAGGACAAAGACAAGTGTGTCTTGTCTACAGTCAAGCATGGTGGTGGGAGTGTCATGGTCTGGGGCTGCATGAGTGCTGCCGGCACTGGGGGGCTACAGATCATTGAGGGAACCATAAATGCCAACATGTACTGTGACATACTGAAGCAGAGCATGATCCCCTCCCTTCAGAGACTGGACCGCAGGGCAGTATTCCAACATGATAACCACCCCAAACACACCTCCAAGACCACCACTGCCTTGCTAAAGAAGCTGAGGGTAAAGGTGATGGACTGGCCAAGCATGTCTCCAGACCTAAACCCTATTGATCATCTGTGGGACATCCTCAAATGGAAGGTGGAGGAGCGCAAGGTCTCTAACATCCACCAGCTCCGTGATGTCGTCATGGAGGAGGGGAAGAGGACTCCAGGGACAACCTGTGAAGCTCTGGTGACCTCCATGCCCAAGAGGGTTAAGGCAGTGCTGGAAAATAATGGAGGTCACACAAAATATTGACACTTTGGACCCGATTTGGAGATTTTCACTTAGGGGTGTACTGACTTTTGTTGCCAGCGGTTTAGACATTAATGGCTGTGTGTTGAGTTATTTTGAGAGGACAGCAAATTTACACTGTTATACAAGCTGTACACTCACTACTTTACATTGTAGACAAGTGTCATTTCTTCAGTGTTGTCACATGAAAAGATAGAAGAAAAGATTTACATTTGTGAGATACTGTATATGCACATCTTCCATTTTATAGGCTTTGACCTCAGAGGGAGAGCAGTATGACTTATAACTTGGCTATTAGCATTTTGTTTTATGGGGATCAGCACTAAAACCAGATGAGAATTGTAGATAGAGGTAAGCAATGTCACCCTCTACATTACCCTTATTATAAGGTCTCCTTCATAGTCCCCGTTTTCTGTAGGGGGAAGGCAGAGAGACAGGAAATGATGGACAATGGGGTCACAGTAAGGTGAGATAAGGTTAGACACACGGTCAGGACGGCTGTTTTTACCTTCCTGCCCCCCCGCCCCATAGAACCCCTCCATTTCTTTGAGGGTCTGCAAGGTTATTGGTGAATGTATTGAATGCAAGGGGGGGATTTGGGACTTTAGATGAGGCACAGATGCGGTGTGCCCCCCATCCCTAAATTGTATACAAAAGAGAAGGAAAAGTGGGACTGTGAATGAGATAGATGACTTTGTGGAGGCAAAATCGAAAAGATGGCAGATTTTATTAATGAAGAGCGTAACAGAGAATAGGGCAGTATTAAAACCACATATACAGGCAGTACACTAATTCATATTCGCTCCACCCACACATAACATACAGGTGTGGCATAGGTAAAAGATTGCATAAGTACGATATTTCTAAAACAGTTTAATAATACATTGCATGGGATAAATTCATGTGACATATAAACAGCAACAGCAGCAGGAGTATGAATGTAGAAAATAAAACCATGATTGATGAATAAATGAATGTCAGAATTAATGATCTACTGCAGACCAGGATCAATGTGTCCATTACAGACACAGGTCAGCATCACTTGTGCCCGACGTGTTGAATTTATCCCATGCAATGTATTATTGAAATGTTTTCAGAATTATCATACTTATGTAATCTCTTACCCATGCCACACCTGTATGTTATGTGTGGGTGGAGCGAATATGAATTAGTGAACTGACTGTATATGTGGTTTTTCATACCGCTCTTCATTAATAAAATTTGCAATCTTTTCAATTTTGCCTCCACAAAGTCTTCTATCTCATTCAAAGTCCCATTTTTCCTTCTCTTTTGTATTGGTGAATGTATTATCAATAAATATAACGACTGTTATGGCAAATGAGCATTGTACCTTTTTGAATAATGCAGAGATAGACGTGACAGATACATACGGGGAACATTCCAGAAGTCAGGATTGTGTAGTCACATGTGGATGATGTATTTCCATCATACTGGCACTTCAATACCATGCTGCCTCTTCTATGGCAGTGATAAGAGCTCTATATGGGCTCCTGACATTTTGGATGGATTCAGGAAGGAGGACAGTAGGGTAGAACAGGACCCGGGTAGCACCAGCTTCTAGATATTCCACAGACAACATCCAAACTGAATAAGAAAGGTCCATGGGTGTTGAATTCTCACCTAATGTGATCATTCCTCTGGGGGCAGCTCCACCAGAATCAATACCTTCTACCTTCACACTCAATCCCATCTCCCCTCCGCCATGTTCCTTTTTATGTCTTCATATTGTTGTTTTAACATTTTAATGCCCCTTCCAGTTGTGCCCAAGTTCAGCCTCTCCTGGGTTGGAGGTAAACCCTGTAGATGAGGAATGTCCAGCTGCCAGGCAATTTATTGAGGCCTAGCCTAAATGGCTGATGACTGAAGGCGGTCTCCTGGTGTATTGTTCTGCCTTAGCTACTGTGCTAGATTTGGTCTCTGCTCCCCTCTCCTGCAGTTACACTGGGATTTTAGGATCCTTTCCCTTCCCTTCTCTCCAGTTGCATCATTGTAAGCAACAGGGTGACTGCGCCCCACCTGCCCCTCCCCATTCAGGAGCTCCAGCACACGGCACCTGCCCTATGAATGACACTAGAAGTGGAATATCAGTATTGAGGGTAATGTCCTCTGATATAAGACCACCACAGATCCTGTCACTTTATAAAGACATCTCTATTCGTACAAAACAGCTTACCAGAACTCCACTACACATACTGGAACTCGGAAAATTAAATGTGGCTTTCAGTAGCTTTGGATGAGAGGACTCAGAATCATGGTATGGCCCAACTACAGGAACCAATCACAGCATACCGCATTCCTCAGCGCTCTTACCGGGTACTGGTCAATTGACCTGCCCAACATTTCAGCATAGAATAGCGGCCTATAAGGACTATAGATGTCCAATAAGAACCAAGTCATTATAACAGAGACACACAAGGCAGAATGGGTTAAGAAATTAAACATTTTTTGTTCAACAAATACAAGAACCTCCTGACAAAGTCTTCTCCTGTTCACATGTCACAGAGGGAAGGCGTCCAATCGGGATATCCCCATGTGTGCACAAACTGCACCAATGTCCGTGAAATCAATAAAGTTCCAAAACTTCAATAGAATATCTCCCAAGGCTCCCACAAGGCTTCTGTAAGCTCTGCAGTTCTGATAAACTTCCTTCGATCTTGTTCAGCTCTGAGTAGAACTTCATCTGCAGAAGATAAAAAAACAGTTAACACCGTGACAGCCAACAGACAGGACACTCCACGCCCTGCAGGGTCCGCAAAGCCAACAGAGTCAGGACACTCCCCCACGCGCAGCGTCCACCCAGCCGGCACCCTGCACCCTCCACACCTCCACACCCTCCACCCAGCCGGCACACCTCCACCCCCTCCACCCAGCCGGCACGCCGTCCACCCCCCCCCCCCACACAGCCGGCACGCCGTCCACCCCCCCCCCCACACAGCCGGCACGCCGTCCACCCCCCCCCCCCACACAGCCGGCACGCCGTCCACCCCCCCCCCCACAGCCGGCACGCCGTCCACCCCCCCCCCCCCACACAGCCGGCACGCCGTCCACCCCCCCCCCCCCACACAGCCGGCACGCCGTCCACCCCCCCCCCCCCACACAGCCGGCACGCCGTCCACCCCCCCCCCAACACACAGCCGGCACGCCGTCCACCCCCCCCCCCCCACACACAGCCGGCACG
>JBBHAA010002709.1:0-155272 GCA_037953035.1 Aquarana catesbeiana
TCCAGGGTCCACCACATCATTACTTTACTACACCAAAAGGAAGAGAGGTGCGGGGAACCCTGGAACTTCAGAGGACCGGGACAGGTAAGTCTTCCCAGGTATGAGCTCTGCTGTCAGGGTTGTCACCGGACGTCTCTATGCAGAGAGAGGACAGGGGAGAGCAGCAGTAATGGACATAAACTTGCACCACTGACAGTGTCATATTTCATGGGTCAACAGATTTTTTTCAGACCTATCAGAAGGCGGGGAGAGTCTTCCTAGAGAAATAAATTCTGCCCCAGAGAATGGGAGTCTTGGAGTGTACAGGACCCAGATTGGTTGGGGTGAAACTAGCTAAACCAATGACTATGGGAGGCAGCAGAGCAAACTGAGCCCAGTGGAGGGAAATCCGGCACTGTGAAGGGCCCCAGGATCTTCTTAAAATGTGATCAGAAATACAAGTCTTGTCTGAATTCCGTACTCGCCAATGACCGTCCTCGTCTTCTCTGCAGACATCCTGGCCATAAAGTCGGAGTATGGCGCCTCCGTGATCGGCAGGATGAACGGGCGGTGAGTACAGAGACCCAGTATTGGGGTGAATGGGGCATACAGTACATTGGGGGTACAGACATTGGGGTGAATGGAGCACACGGGTCATTTGGGGGGTACAGACATTGGGGTTGGGGCACATGGTACATTGGGGGGGTACAGACATTGGGGTTGGGGCACATGGTACATTTGGGGGTACAGATATTAGTGTGAATGGGGCGCATGGTACATTGGGGGTACAGACATTGGGGTGAATGGAGCACACGGGTCATTTGGGGGGTACAGACATTGGGGTTGGGGCGCATGGTACATTGGGGGGTACAGACATTGGGGTGAATGGAGCACTCTTTATATCAGGGTGAATGGAGCGCTCTGTATATCGGGGTGTACAGACATTGGGGGTACATTGTACAGAACATGGTGGTGATTATCGGGGTGTACAGACATTGGGGGTACATTGTACAGAACATGGTGGTGATTATCGGGGTGTACAGACATTGGGGGTACATTGTACAGAACATGGTGGTGATTATCGGGGTGTACAGACATTGGGGGTACATTGTACAGAACATGGTGGTGATTATCGGGGTGTACAGACATTGGGGGTACATTGTACAGAACATGGTGGTGATTATCGGGGTGTACAGACATTGGGGGTACATTGTACAGAACATGGTGGTGATTATCGGGGTGTACAGACATTGGGGGTACATTGTACAGAACATGGTGGTGATTATCGGGGTGTACAGACATTGGGGGTACATTGTACAGAACATGGTGGTGATTATCGGGGTGTACAGACATTGGGGGTACATTGTACAGAACATGGTGGTGATTGTACCCCGCTCTTCTATCTCCAGGCTCAGGGTGTCCCTGGCGGATCTCCTCCCCCCCACGTGTCCTCCTGATGCGGTGGATCTTCTGCACAGACTTCTGATCTTTAATTCCGGAGAAGAGGCTGACAGCGGAGGGCGCTCTGGGTCACCCGTATGTACGCAGGTAAGTGCTCTCCATGATTGGTCCCCATAGAGCTCAGCCTGATCTCCATCATCACCTCCCTCATGTCTGTCCTCAGATTTCACTCTCCGGCCCGAGAGCCCGCCTTAGACTATGATGTCATCCTGCCTGTCGATGACGACATACAATTGTCTGTAGCCGAATATCGGAACAAACTCTACGAGGTGAGTGATGTCATAACGTTTCCTGTGTAGCCCCTCCCCCTGTACAATCACATGTCTTGTGTAGCCGCTCCCCCTGTACAGTCACGTGTCCTGTGTAGCCCCTCCCCCTGTACAGTCACGTGTCCTGTGTAGCCCCTCCCCCTGTACAGTCACGTGTCCTGTGTAGCCGCTCCCCCTGTACAGTCACGTGTCCTGTGTAGCTCCTCCTATGCGGAGTCATATCTTTGGAGCGATTGGTTGGGCGATGTCGGTGACGCGTTTTATAAAACGGACAGATGGGGGCGCTCTGTGACACTTTGATAGTGGAGTTGGCATCCCCTCCGCCATGTTCTGAATGGAGTGGGAGGAGCTCTGGTCAGAGGCGGAGTCTTTCTCCCCCCCCCCCCCCCCCATCATGTCTGACAGATTCTCTGGTGTCTCTGCAGATGATCCTGGAGAGGAAGGTGAACGCTCGCCGACACAAACGGGAAAAAAGTGCCGACCCCAAACCTTCCCCAGAGCCCAAAGAGAAGAAAGAGGCGGAGCCTCCCACCTCAGGGGCCGTCCAGGAGAACTCCGGGCAAACCACGCCTACCGACCCCCTCTCCAAATCTATGCCTGCCGACTGCTGTACACCCGGACCTGATCACCCGGGCCCCAAACCAACATCTCCTGTATACAACCCCATAACCCACAGCGTCATCCCGGGTATGTATAGAATGTGTCCCCTGTGTGTGGCCCTATAGTGTCCAGTGTGTATATAGTGTCTAGTACACAGTATGTGACAAAAGTAAGTACACCCCTCAGTGACATTTGTGTAAATCTTTTCATGTGACAACACTAAAGAAATGACACTTTGCTACAATGTAAAGTAGTGAGTGTACAGCTTGTATAACAGTGTAAATTTACTGTCCCCTCAAAATAACTCAACACACAGCCATAAAGCATCATCTTTAGAAGAGGCTTCCTTCTGGGATGACAGCCATGCAGACCAATTTGATGCAGTGTGCGGCGTATGGTCTGAGCACTGACAGGCTGACCCCCCATCCCTACAACCTCTGCAGCAATGCTGGCAGCACTCATACGTCTATTTCCCAAAGACAACCTCTGGATATGACGCTGATCACGTGACCTCAACTTCTTTGGTAGACCATGGCGAGGTCTGTTCTGAGTGGAACCTGTCCTGTTATACCGCTGTATGGTCTTGGCCACTGTGCTGCAGCTCAGTTTCAGGGTCTTGGCAATCTTCTTATAGTCTAGACCATCTTTATGTAGAGCAACAATTCTTTTTTTCAGATCCTCAGAGAGTTCTTTGCCATGAGGTGCCATGTTGTACTTCCAGTGACCAGTATGAGAGAGTGAGAGCGATAACACCAAATTTAACACACCTGCTCCCCATTCACACCTGAGACCTTGTAACACTAACGAGTCACATGACACTGGGGAGGGAAAATGGCTAATTGGGCCCAATTTGGAGATTTTCACTTAGGGGTGTACTGACTTTTGTTGCCAGCGGTTTAGACATTAATGGCTGTGTGTTGAGTTATTTTGAGGGGACAGCAAATTTACACTGTTATACAAGCTGTACACTCACTACTTTACATTGTAGACAAGAGTCATTTCTTCAGTGTTGTCACATGAAAAGATAGGAGAAAAGATTTACACAAATGTCACCGAGGGGGGTACTTACTTTTGTCAGATGCTGTATATGGGGGTGTATATAGTGTCCAGCGTATATGGGGGGTATGTATATATTGTCCAGCATATACGGGGGTATATATAGTGTCCGGGGTATACGGGGGGGGTATATATAGTGTCCAGGGTAAACGGGGGGTGGGGTGTATATAGTGTCCGCTGCATTCGGGCTGTATATAGTGTCTGGTGTATATGTATACGGGGGGTGTATATAGCGTCCAAGGTATACGGGGGGAAGGATGTATATAGTGTCCGGCGTATACGGGGGGTGGGTGTATATAGTGTCTGGGTTATAAGGAGATGTATATAGTGTCCGGTGTATACAGGGGGGTGGGGTGTATGTAGTGTCCAGTGTATATAGTATTTGGTGTATACGGGGGTGTATATAGAATGTGTCCTAATCTCCTGTATATGACCTCAGTGTCCTCCAGTGTAATAAAAGAAAAGGATTTTACAGGTAAACCAAAAATCCCGAATTCCATTACATGGATCCTCCCCTCTAAGGGGTCCCGTCCATCACTCAGAGCCTCTAACGGGGACAGCGGTCCAATAGAAACCATGGATTTTAGTAAAGATGTAAGGCAATGTTGAAGCTGTAGAACTTTCTAGAAGGAAGTTGGAAGTGGTTGTCGTTGAGGGATCGAGACCTGTGGAAGGAACATGTGAGATTTGGTACAGATCTTTCTCCGAGGGCCTTTCAAGGTGCCCAAGGGGACGTCCAAGTTGACCAGGATAGGGAATTTCCGGAATGTCTGTGATCATTGTGGTAGAGAAGGTCCTGTCGTAGGTTGGGGTAAATACTATAGACGGGGGACACCATGGTAAGCGGCAGAGGGAGGATTGGGAGTAGAACTGCTCTGTAGCCACCAACATTTGATCTGTGTGTCTCCGCCGGCCGATAAGTCATGTCAGATGGCCGGCTGTTTGGTACCTTAGAATGTCTGGAAGAGCCAGTCCTCCATTCGCTTTGGGAAGAGAGAGAAGAAGGTCTTGGTAAAGTCTTGGTTTCCTGGAAGCCCATACAAATTTGGGAAATTCTACATTAGCTGAGTAATGTGGGTATCTTACTGGGTAGAGAGGGACAGGAGGGACGGGAATTTTGGTAAAACAGTCATTTTGGTGATGATAGACCTTCAAAACCAAGAAAACTATCGAGTCTCACTTCTGCAGAGAGGTCCATTTAAACCTGAAACTAGTTAGAATGTTTTTGATCTGGGAAGTGGGAATTGCTAGTCCCATTGCCTCAGATTTTTGAAAATTGATTTTCGGAATTGAAAGGGCTCCATATGGTGAATTCACACAGAAGGTTAGAGAGCTAAGTGAGAGGAAGTGTCCGGGAAAAGAGAAGGTCCTCGGCTTGTGCCGAAATCTTGGAATAAAGGTTTCCTACTTGCAAGCCGATTAATATTCAGGTTGGGTCTTCCTGGCCTTAGGAATGGTTAGATCAATGCTACAAATAGAAGAGGGTGGGGGAGGGGGCAGCTTTGATGGGTTCCGCTGGTGATGTGAAAGGAGATACCATTAACCTTAACTGAGTCCTATAGGTTGGGGTAAATTGTGGAGATCCAGGACACAAAGCTCGCTCCCGACTTATATGCCGAAGTGTCTGTAGCCTGATCTGCCAGTTCTCTCCACCGAATGCCATCTCCCCATGTATAGATGGGGACATGGGGCTGAGGAAGAGGAACCCACATGTACCAGACCCACCATCCTATTATGTCTCTACCTTCACCTGCTGGGAAAGGCAAAGTTCCCATTCATCTCCCTTTTGTACATCATAACTTGTTCTCTGTCTAGGAGGATCGGCTCATTGGAGGAGTAAGAAGGAGCAGATAGCCACCTCCCAGCTTGGGACACAAGGGGTGAGTATACCAGTATGGATGGGGGATGGGATTATGGGACCTGTTCGCGGACACATGGGGTAGGTATACCAGTATGGAAGGGGGGGGGGAGGTGGGACTATGGGATCTGTAGTGAGACACATGGGGTAGGTATACCAGTATGGAAGGGGGGGGGGGGGGGGGACTATGGGATCTGTAGTGAGACACATGGGGTAGGTATACCAGTATGGATGGGATTATGGACCAGTATATTGACATATGGGGTAGATATACTAGTATGGATGGTGGGATGGGATTATGGGACCTGTATATTGACACATGGGGTAGGTATACCAGTATGGAAGGGGGGGAGGTGGGACTATGGGATCTGTAGTGAGACACATGGGGTAGGCATACCAGTATGGAAGGGGGGGGGGGGGGGACTGTGGGATTTGTAGTGAGACACATGGGGTAGGTATATCAGTATAGATGGGATTATGGGACCAGTATATTGACACATGGGGTAGGTATACCAGCATGGATGGGGGGATGGGATTATGGGACCTGTATAGGGACATAGGGTGGGATTATGGGACAGGAGTGTGATCACATGACCAGTATGGGACTGACTTGTATGGAGGTCATGGGGTCATATCCAGGGTATCTAACATTGGATTCTCCATTTTCTCGAAGGTGAATAAAATGGCGGAACCGCGAGGGAAAACGGCCCCGGTCACCCGGACACGCTCCTTCTCTCTCACCCAGCAGGCCCGGGCAGCCGCCCCCAATAATCCGAATCCGCTCATTAGGAAGGAGGCTGCAACCCCCGGAGCAGTGGGCGTGGCAGCAGTCAGCGCCAGACTGGTGAGTAGAAGGACGGAGGAGAGAGATGGAGGCCGCCATTACTGAGCTCCTGCTGGTGGAAATGCGTGTGTCTGGCTTCAGGACCTGAAAGAAGTCTGTAGATGAGGCCTTTGCATCCGCTCACATTGGGGGCTTGGTTGCCCTGGCCCTTCCCCCTCTGCCCTCGCCCGTCCCAGTCTGTCTTTGCCCATCCCCTCTGCCCTCACCTGTTCCCCCGTACCTCCCCTTCTATCCCTGCCCGATCCCCCCTTCTATCCCCGCCCGATCCCCCCCTCCTCTCCTGCCTCCCCCCCTTCTATCCCCGCCCAATCCCCCCCTCCTCTCCTGCCTCCCCCCCCCCCCCCTCATCTGTCATCGCTGGCCCCCATCTGTCTTAGCCCACCCCCCCGGCCTCACCTCAACCTCCCTTCTATCCACGCTCATCCCGTCTCCCCCCCGCCCATCCCCATCTGGGCCCCCCCCTCTGCCCTCACCTGTACCCCCCCTTCTATACCCATCTGTCCTCGCCCGCCCCCCCCCTGCCCTCACCTCACCCCCCTTCTATCCCCACCCATCCCGTCTGTACCCGCCCGGTCCCCCTCCTCTCCTGCCCCCCTCTGCCCTCACCCGTACCCCCCCTTCTTATCCCCGCCCGTCCGCATCTGCCCTCACCCGTACCCCCCCTTCTGTCCCCGCCCGTCCCCATCTGTCCTCGCCCACCCCCCCTGCTCTCACCTGTACCCCCCCTTCTATCCCCATCTGTCCTGCCCGCCCTCAACTCACCCCCCCTTCTATCCCCGCCCCATCCTGTCTGTACTCGCCCGGTCCCCCCTCTGCCATCACCCGTACCCCCCCTTCTGTCCTCACCTGGCCCCATCTGTCCTCACCCAGTCCACCCCTTCTATCCTTGCTCAGTCTCCCCTCCTTTCCTGCCCCCCCCCCCACCTGAACCCTTCCTTCTATCCCCGCCTGTCCCCATCTGTCCTCCTGGGGTCAGTATGGTGGAACAAGTCACACATCCTTATGTTCATCCTCTTGCTTCACTGCTGTGTGTGCTGAATATGAGAGCCAGAAAACCAGCAATGAGAAGAGAAATGGCCGCCTCCGGATCTCTCCGGAAAGACACAGAATTCCCATAATACCCAAGCAGGTCAGAAGTTGGTGATTGGAGGAGGATGAGCAGTGTGTGGGGTCAGTGATTGGAGGTAGGTGTGTGGGGGGTATATGGTGAGGTGGGTGCCCAGGGCATGATGTGGTGAGGTGGGTGCCCAGGGCAGGATGTGGTGAGGTGGGTGCCCAGGCAGGATGTGGTGAGGTGGGTGCCCAGGGCAGGATGTGGTGAGGCGGGTGCCCCAGGGCAGGATGTGGTGAGGCGGGTGCCCAGGGCAGGATGTGGTGAGGCGGGTGCCCAGGGCAGGATGTGGTGAGGCGGGTGCCCAGGGCAGGATGTGGTGAGGCGGGTGCCCAGGGCAGGATGTGGTGAGGCGGGTGATAGGGTTGCACCAATACCACTTTTTTAAGAGCGAGTACAGATACTTTTTTCAAGTACTCGCCGATACCGATACTTCTTTTTTATTGTCATGTGACGGTAGCACTGATGAAGTGTAGACTGTGGCAGTAGTTTTTATTATTATTTTTACAATTTGTCTTGGAAATATTTATTTATTACAATTTTTCCATATATAATATAATATATATAGATATAGATATCAACCCTGTTGGGGGGCTTTGGTGAGATATCAGAATCTAAACAGACCCCTGACATCTCCCCTCTGAGTCATGGAAAGGGATTGAGGACACAGATTCCTCAGTCCCCTTCTCTGCAGCCTCAGCTGCACTGAATATGGAGAGAAGACAGAGGCTACTCTCCATATATAAACTGAAGCAGAGTAAACACAGAATACAATACTCTGTTATTATTGGACAGTCAGTGATCACTGAACCTGTGCATTCAGAAAAGGAAGGAGCCAATAAATTACAGATTTACCGGCTCCTTCCTCTGCTCTCCATCCTGACAGATCTGGGGCGGAGGAGGACATGGGGGGGAGGAGGAAACAGGGGACACTCAGGAATAATCAGTGTGGCGGTGGGAGGAGTTACAAGCGCTGATCTCCCTGTATAGATTTCTTATAAAGCAGCTGAAAGGGGAGGGGGGCAGAGGAGGAGGACACGGGGAGGGGGGGGGCGGAGGAGGAGGACACGGGGGAGGGGGGCGGAGGAGGAGGACACGGGGGAGGGGGGGCGGAGGAGGAGGACACGGGGGAGGGGGGGCGGAGGAGGAGGACACGGGGGAGGGGGGGCGGAGGAGGAGGACACGGGGGAGGGGGGGCGGAGGAGGAGGACACGGGGGAGGGGGGGGCGGAGGAGGAGGACGTGGGGGGGGCAGAGGAGGAGGAGGACGTGGGGAGGGCGGAGGAGGAGGAGGACGTGGGGGGGGGGGCGAAAGAGGACGTGGGGGTGGGGCGGAGGAGGAGGAGGATGTGGGGGGGGGGCGAAAGAGGACGTGGGGGTGGGGGAGGGGCGGAGGAGGAGGAGGACGTGGGGAGGGCGGAGGAGGAGGACATGGGGGGGGCGAAGGAGGACACAGGGGACACTCGGGGGTGATCAGTCCGGCGGAGGGGAGAGTTAGAATCACTGATCTCCTTGTATAGATTTCAGAGGGGGGAGGAAAAGCGGCTATCAGATGCTTTATTGAAATCTATACAGGGAGATCAATGATTGTAACTCTCCCGTCTGCCGGATCGATCATCCCTGACTGCCAAGGTATTGGGTTAGGCATCGGGAGCACTTGTGCAAATGCTCGGTATTGGCACCGATAATAGTATATCGGTGCAACTCAAGCTCCTGATTGTGGGTAGGTGCCGGGGGGGGCGGGACACATTAAGGTAGGTGCCGGGGGGCGGGACCCGTTGAGGTAGGGGGCGGGGGCGGGACCCGTTGAGGTAGGTGCCGGGGGCGGGACACGTTGAGGTAGGTGTCGGGGGTGGGACACGTTGAGGTAGGTGTCGGGGCGGGACACGTTGAGGTAGGTGCTGGGGGAGGGACACGTTGAGGTAGATGTCAGGGGGGCGGGACACGGGGTAGGTGTCGGGTGCGGGACCCGTTGAGGTAGGTGCCCCGGGGGCGGGACCCGTTGAGGTAAGTGCCCAGGGGCGGGACCCGTGAGGTAGGTGTCGAGGACGGGACATGTTGAGGTAGCTGTCCGGGGGCGGGACATGGGGTAGGTGTCGGGGGGCGGGACACGTTAAGGTAGGTGTTGGGGGGGCGGACACGTTGGGGTAGGTGTCGGGGGGCGGGACACGTTGGGGTAGGTGTCCGGGGCGGGATATGTTGGGGTAGGTGCCCGGGGGCGGGATATGTTGAAGTAGGTGCCGGGGAGCGGGACACGTTGAGGTAGGTGCCAGGGGGCGGGACATGTTGAGGTTGGTGCCGGGGAGCCAGACCCGTTGAGGTAGGTGCCCGGGGGCGGGACCCGTTGAGGGAGGTGCCCGGGGGCGGGACCCGTTGAGGTAGGTGCCGGTGGGCGGGACACGTTGAGGTAGGTGTCGGGGGGCGGGACAGGTTGAGGTAGGTGTCGGGGGCGGGACAGGTTGAGGTAGGTGTCGGGGGCGGGCAAGGTTGAGGTAGGTGTCGGGGGGCGGGACAGGTTGAGGTAGGTGTCGGGGGCGGGACACGTGAGGTAGGTGGTCGGGGGCGGGACACGTTGAGGTAGGTGGTCGGGGGCGGGACACGTTGAGGTAGGTGCCCGGGGGGCGGGACACGTTGAGGTAGGTGTCGGGGGCGGGACACGTTGAGGTAGGTGCCGGGGACACGTTGAGGTAGGTGTCGGGGGCAGGACACGTTGAGGTAGGTGTCGGGGGCAGGACACGTTGAGGTAGGTGTCGGGGGCAGGACACGTTGAGGTAGGTGTCGGGGGCGGGACACGGGGTAGTTGCCGGGGGTGGGACATGTTGAGGTAGGTGTCGGGGGCGGGACACGTTGAGGTAGGTGTTGGGGACCCGTTGAGGTTGGTGCCGGGGGCGGGACACGTTGAGGTAGGTGCCCGGGGGCGGGACACGTTGAGGTAGGTGCCGGTGGGCGGGACCGTTGAGGTAGGTGCCGGTGGGCGGGACCCGTTGAGGTAGGTGCCGGTGGGCGGGACCCATTGAGTAGGTGTCGGGGGCGGACCGTTGAGGTAGGTGTCGGGGGCGGGACCCGTTGAGGTAGGTGTCGGGGGCGGGACCCGTGAGGTAGGTGTCGGGGGCGGGACCCGTTGAGGTAGGTGCCGGGGGCGGACACGTTGAGGTAGGTGCCGGGGGGGACACGTTGAGGTAGGTGGCGGGGGCGGGACCCGTTGAGGTAGGTGGCGGGGGCGGGACCCGTTGAGGTAGGTGGCCGGGGGCGGGACCCGTTGAGGTAGGTGGCGGGGGCGGGACCCGTTGAGGTAGGTGGCGGGGGGCGGGACCCGTTGAGGTAGGTGCCGGGGGCGGGACCCGTTGAGGTAGGTGCCGGGGGCGGGACCCGTTGAGGTAGGTGCCGGTGGGCGGGACACGTGAGGTAGGTGCCGGTGGGCGGGACACGTTGAGGTAGGTGCCGGTGGGCGGGGACACGTTGAGGTAGGTGCCGGTGGCGGGACCCGTTGAGGTAGGTGCCGGGGGGGCGGGAACCCGTTGAGGTAGGTGTCGGGGGCGGGACCCGTTGAGGTAGGTGTCGGGGGCGGGACCCGTTGAGGTAGGTGTCGGGGGCGGGACCCGTTGAGGTAGGTGTCGGGGGCGGGGACCCGTTGAGGTAGGTGTCGGGGGCGGGACCCGTTGAGGTAGGTGTCGGGGGGCGGGACCCGTTGAGGTAGGTGTCGGGGCGGGACCCGTTGAGGTAGGTGTCGGGGGCGGGACCCGTTGAGGTAGGTGTCGGGGGCGGGACCCGTTGAGGTAGGTGTCGGGGGCGGGGAACCCGTTGAGGTAGGTGTCGGGGCGGGGACCCGTTTGAGGTAGGTGTCGGTGGCGGGACCCGTTGAGGTAGGTGCCGGGGGCGGACCCGTTGAGGTAGGTGCCGGGCGGACCCGTTGAGGTAGGTGCCGGGGCGGGACCCGTGAGGTAGGTGCCGGGGGCGGGACCCGTTGAGGTAGGTGCCGGGGGCGGGACCCGTTGAGGTAGGTGCCGGGGGCGGGACACGTTGAGGTAGGTGTCGGGGGCACACGTTAAGGTAGGTGTCGGGGGGCGAGACACAGGGTAGGTGTCGGGGGGGGCGGAACACGTTGAGGTAGGTGTCGGGGGGGCGGGACACGTTGAGGTAGGTGTCGGGGGGCGGGACACGTTGAGGTAGGTGTCGGGGGCGGGACACGTTGGGGTAGGTGTCGGGGGCGGGACACGTTGAGGTAGGTGTCGGGGGCGGGACACGGGGTAGGTGCCGGGGGCGGGACACGGGGTAGGTGCCGGGGGCGGTACACGTTGAGGTAGGTGTCGGGGGCGGTACACGTTGAGGTAGGTGTCGGGGCGGGGACACGTTGAGGTAGGTGTCGGGGGCGGGACACGTTGAGGTAGGTGTCGGGGGCGGGACACGTTGAGGTAGGTGTCGGGGGCGGGACACGTTGAGATAGGTGCCCGGGGGCGGGACACGTTGAGGTAGATGCCAGGGGCGGGACACTTTGAGGTAGGTGCCCGGGGGCGGGACACGTTGAGGTAGGTGCCCGGGGGCGGTACACGTTGAGGTAGGCGCCGGAGGCGGGACACGTTGAGGTAGGCGCCGGAGGCGGGACACGTTGAGGTAGGTGCCCGGGGGCGGGACACGTTGAGGTAGGTGCCCGGGGCGGTACACGTTGAGGTAGGTGCCGGGGACACGTTGAGGTAGGTGTTGGGGGCGGTACACGTTGAGGTAGGTGCCCGGGGGCGGTACACGTTGAGGTAGGTGTTGGGGGCGGTACACGTTGAGGTAGGTGTCGGGGGCGGGACACGTTGAGGTAGGTGTCGGGGGCGGGACACGTTGAGGTAGGTGCCCGGGGACACGTTGAGGTAGGTGTTGGGGCGGTACACGTTGAGGTAGGTGCCCGGGGGCGGTACACGTTGAGGTAGGTGCCCGGGGGCGGTACACGTTGAGGTAGGTGCCCGGGGGCGGTACACGTTGAGGTAGGTGACGGGGACACGTTGAGGTAGGTGTTGGGGGCGGGACACGTTGAGGTAGGTGCCGGGGGCGGTACACGTTGAGGTAGGTGTTGGGGGCGGTACACGTTGAGGTAGGTGCCGGGGACACGTGAGGTAGGTGCCCGGGGGCGGTACACGTTGAGGTAGGTGCCGGGGACACGTTGAGGTAGGTGCCCGGGGGCGGTACACGTTGAGGTAGGTGACGGGGACACGTTGAGGTAGGTGTTGGGGGCGGGACACGTTGAGGTAGGTGACGGGGACACGTTGAGGTAGGTGTCGGGGGCGGGACACGTTGATGTAGGTGTCGGGGCGGGGACACGTTGAGGTAGGGTGTCGGGGGCGGGACACGTTGAGGTAGGTGTCGGGGGCGGTACACGTTGAGGTAGGTGTTGGGGGCGGTACACGTTGAGGTAGGTGCCGGGGACACGTTGAGGTAGGTGCCCGGGGGCGGTACACGTTGAGGGTAGGTGACGGGGACACGTTGAGGTAGGTGTCGGGGGCGGTACACGTTGAGGTAGGTGTCGGGGGCGGGACACGTTGAGGTAGGTGCCCGGGGGCGGTAACACGTTGAGGTAGGTGTCCGGGGGCGGTACACGTTGAGGTAGGTGTCGGGGGCGGTACACGTTGAGGTAGGTGTCGGGGGCGGGACACGTTGAGGTAGGTGCCCGGGGGCGGTACACGTTGAGGTAGGTGTCGGGGGCGGGACACGTTGAGGTAGGTGTCGGGGGCGGTACACGTTGAGGTAGGTGTCGGGGGCGGGACACGTTGAGGTAGGTGTCGGGGGCGGGACACGTTGAGGTAGGTGCCCGGGGGCGGTACACGTTGGTGATCAGACTCTGTTTTTCTCCGCAGAACCCCCGCACACCGGCCCCGCAGACCCGCGAGGTGCGTTCCGCTCAGAAGTTCAGCCGGAAGATGTTCCAGGGGGCGGCGAATGTCGGGGCGGCGGGTGACCCCAAGGCGTCCCTCCAGAGTTACAGCCAGGCCTACGGGACAATCAGTAAATCGGCTCTGCAGAGTTTACAGGCGGACAAGTCATGAGGGACACAAGCTGTGAGATCTGGGGGCCCTTCTCTGGGGCCCGAGTATTCCAGGTGTGGGACCCGAAGCCGGACCCCTCTGTTCAGACCACATATGTGCCTTGTACGTCGCCTGACCCGGGACCAGCCAACCGGCAATAAATAAAGTGCAATAAGGCAAATTCTGGACTTTGTGGGCCCCGGAGCCGCCAAGGGGGCCCTTCCTCAAACTTTTCTCTTTTTTGTTTTTTTACTCTTCACTCCATCCACAATACAGACTATTTATTCAGAGTGCTGTCTCCTCATTATTGACCTCACCATGAGAGGGCGCCACCTCTTCTACCAGCAGACCCGCCCTGTCTGCAATAAGAATACATGGAGATCCCCTGAAAGAGATTCTGCTCACTTCCTGTTCAGGTGACACCATTTTGTGAAAAGTCTCCAGGACAGGAAGTGAGGGGAGATCTCCCCTCCCCCGTCCATTCACTAGTGAGTGATATTGGACAGAACGCACAGACATCTTGTTATGGAAATGATTAAGAGCTCCAATCGAGCTCAAGGTTATCTGCTGCTGTCTCTAATTTGAAAAGTGTTGATATGCATGCATATAAAAGTAAACACTCTGAGACACGCTCAGTTTCGTTACTGTTACACTTCTAATTTATTCAAGGCGGTGTTAATGTTTTATACACACAAATACGTCATTTGCTATGTCAGTCTAATAGGTACATCTCATTGGTTAAGATAGAAAAGAAGATGGATAATTTTCATAACGAGGTTTGGCTCTCTTTGGTTTTATCTCCAGTTCCGCGTTCTTCTGATGTGTGGGATGTAGGGGTAATCGCCATTTTGAGAAAATATAGGAACAGAGCAAATCTGTATACTTATATAATGAGTAAGGAGAAAAATATGTATGCACATAAGAAAATAGACATTTTCAGATTACTATTATTATTATCTACATCACATTCCTTCACAATCCCCCCTAAAATGACTATTTTCTCTTTTCTGTCCCTAATACTAAAGGTCCTACTTTTTAGCCTGGCCCTTCTCCTCAGCAACTCTTTTAGGCTGTATATAGAATTGGGCAGCAACTGTTCACTTCCCTCCTCGATACAGCTGGAGAGGTGCAGTCAGGCGCTATCTATCCCTATAACCCTATAGGATTGTGAGATTATGGACAGGGAGTGACTGTAGAGGAGTGAAGGGTTTGTCATCTTCCATCATAAGGGGGTCCTCTTCTTCTTGGTGGAGAAATGTAGGTGTGCTATTGTCTACAGCCTTGCTCATTAACTTTTTACAAAAGGTAGAATACAGCATACAATCAGGGCTAAAAGATCCAGGATTATTAATACCGTTACCCGTATCTGGGCGAGCACCTTCTGCCACCCACTCATCCAGCTAAAGTATTGATCCCATGGGTCTGTGATACCTGAGTTCTTCTTCAACTCTAGTGACAGATCTTCTAATTTCTTTATAGCTAAAGTAACCTTACCATTTGGGCCAGTATTATCAGGAATGTATGTGCAGCAAGTTCCTGTTTTTTTTCTATCATTTTACAGACACCCCCCTTCTCGGCTAACACCATGTCTAAGGCCATCAGGTCCTGGAATGTCATGTAGGAAGTGGGGGATAACTGGTCAGCAATTCCCTGGAGGGCGTCTTTAGTGTAATTTACGAATCTCTGTGTGGTTATAATATGTGTAGTGTCAGGTCACCTAGAGGCTGGATGACAGATGCACACCGTTGGGATCAGGAATGCACCGCAAGGTAGTGGACCCTAGCACTGACTGCTGCGGATTGTACCCTGGGAGGTTCAGGAAGCAGGTTTACTGGATCACTGACACAGATCCCACTGGGCGCTAGAACATAGATTCCCCAGGGCGCGGAGTCTAAGAGCCAGCAGGTGTTCACCAGAGCCTCTAGTGGTGAGGATGGACTGCGCTGCAGTCTGGCTCCAGGTCGCGGCCCCCAGGGTCTCACAGCTCACGCTCACGGTAGACTACAGGAGCAGAGGAAGGAGGGAGCTGGCTGGAACATCAGGGTCACAGGCAAACAGGGATGGCCGGGAACAGGCCAAAGTCGGTAACAGAAATCAGATGAGGGAAACATAGCAAGTACACACATAGGCTAACACACAGTGGTTGATCAGCACTGCTGGCTTGCAGTGCACAGGTTAATATAGGGTTCCCTGATAGGGCCTGGGGTGGGGCCATGCTTAGAGGGGAGGTTACAAAAGCAGTCAGGCGAGGGTCAGCTGGTCTCTAGAGATGAACACATGGAGACAGGTAAGCTGATCGACAAACTCTATTGCATAACCATGACATGTAGTTAATTCAATCTACATTCTTGCTGACAGTTGTTATGGGGATCAAAGACTCAAAACCAGCTTTTACCTGATCCCTGCCTTTAAACTCATCAGGGACCCCCCTTGTAACCCCTATGACATCTATGTATACATGAGGATCAAAGCTTCCGGAGAGAGCTGCTCGCTTCCTCCTCTGACTGTGTGCTGGGTCAGTGTATGTATCAGGGGTATCTTTGGTTAGGATATGGGGCTTTCTATTTCATCTTTTTTGTCTAATGCACTCTGTGGTCGCCCAGTCTGGCCCTGTGTTCCAACCCACTGGCCCCCACAGAAGCCACAACTCTGTCCCCAGTAACTGTCTGTGTGGCATACATATATGTCCTTACCGTCAGGGATATCACTGTACCAATGGCATCACCATGAAGGGTCAAACGGACAAGGTACTATGTCACAGTAATCTAAGGTAAAGGTGGTCACATTGTACCTGAAGAGTTACACCAAAACGTAATTATGTTATCATTTTTGTGATGGCCACCTCCTGGCCCCTCCCCCCTAGATCAAACAGAAAAAGGATATGCAGCACCCGAAAACACGCTCTCCTGCAGTGATAAGCGTGCATTCAGGTGTTCTTCCTGGCCAACTTGACTGAGGTGGCTGTGGTCAGCAAAACTTGGAATGGACCATCATAACTTGGCTCAAGGATCTCCAGACAGTAGTTGGTGTGTTCCTGTATCTAATTCAGGATCTGGAATGGAAGAAAACACCTGGACATGCATTCAGGTTAATTCTCGTGATAATGTGGTTACATAATTAGTCAACACATCAGACTGTTAACTGTAACTGTTGTGGAAAGTAACAACCAAGTCTGGGAGCTGAACCAAACAAAATTTCATAAGGGATAGGGCATGTTTCCCCCGGGGGTGTGTCTGACACTAAACAGGGCAATGGGCTAACTGTCTGGCCAACTCATGTTAGTCTCTTGGGCCATCTTTAACATCCTGTTTTTAGTGTCCCATTCATCCTTTCTACCTTCCCGCTACTTTGAGGGTGGTATGGGATGTGTAGTGCCAACTGAACCCCCAGTGCTGCCCAAATCTCTTTAGTAAGGGTTGTTGTTAGGGCTGGTCCCTGATCTCTCAATATCACCTCTGGGACCCCAAATCTACATACTATCTCACTCAGTAGTTTCTTAGCTGTGGTCCTGGCAGTCGTGACCACTTCCACTAGGGCGTTTTCAAATCTGTCACTTCTTGGCACTTGAGAATGATCAATTTGCATCCTCTGGAATGGGGTATAGGGCTTTTGCCAGGTGCTTCTTCTGTGCATTCTGGGTTACATTTGGTGCAGATAATGCATGATCTGCAGAAGCTGTCGGTCAGTGGAGTAACTCTTAGTGCAACACTTGTTGATAAGAGAGTTCATAAAGTCCATGTGCCCATTGCACCACGGCTGGGTACATACTCCTGAGTAGACAAGGCTTCTTGTTGCACTCAAATAGTCCATTTCTGAGAGTTGCTCCTTTTCTCCATTTCCAGCTTTCCTTCTTATCCGGACTTGTTGTTTCCTGTAGTTCTTTTAGATAAACTCTGTCCACTGGGAAAGTCTGTAAGGTAAGCACGGGGTGGTCTTCTTCTACCACCCTGCTGTCCACTTCCCGTGGACCACCAGCTGTCTGTTTGGCAGCTGTATTGGCTCGATGATTGCCTCGAGCTTCCTTTGAGTTCAGTTTATAGTGTGCTTTTACTCAGAATAGTCACTTGGGTTGTGAGAAGCAAGGCATCAATCAAGTTTTCACAGGTGTTCCTGCAGCCATCAGGAATCCTCTGTTCTAGATAACACCATAATCATGGGCAATGTTGAAAGCATATCTTGAGTCCATATGAATGTTGGCTCTTTTTCCCTCTGCCCATTTACGTGCTGTAGTAAGTGCTTACAGCTCTGCCTCCTGTGCAGACATCACCGGTGGTAAGGCTTCAGCTTGTAGTACAGTATTTTCAGTGGTGACCGCGTGTCCTGTGCGGTCACGGGGGTGACAAGTCAAGACTCTACTCCTCCTCCTCCTTTCCCCCCTCGAGAAGTGGAAGAAGGGTGGTAGGGTTCAGTGCTTGACAACTTAATAGAGTAATGCTGTCTAGTAGGAGGGAACACAGGAGTCTCAAGTGTCTGGTAGTGGACAAGTGTTTCGGCTGGATCTTGGTTGAATATGGCAACAACGTCATGGGGAACAAGCAGAACGAGGCAGTGTCCGAGGACCAAGTTCAAAGTTTTGTCAAGCAAGGCTTGTGTAGCAAATCCAGCTCGCAGACACAATAGGCCTCCTCTTGCTACCGCATCCAGCCGACAGGAATAATATCCTATGGGGCGTAGGCTGATGTCGTGTGATTGGGTGAGTACACCTGCAGCATGTCCCAGACGTTCGGATACAAAGAGCTTGAGCGTTTTGTCGTAGGCTGGGAGCCCTAGCGCCGGGGGTGGCGCACTCAAGGGTTTCAAACTTTAGATATTTCTTCAGGAGACATCTGGAAGGGTCTGATTGCAGAGCATCAGTAGGAAGGCTTCTGGAATCCATGCTCTGCACTAGGAAATTAGTCCAAGGAAGGCATGAAGGAATTTCTGACCTTGTGGCAGTGGGGTGTCAGAGATTACTTGCACCCTGTCTTCAGTGGGGTGTCGTGTCCCATGGGACAAACGGTGTCCAAGGAAAATGACAGGTGTTGAGCACCACTGCAATTTGGGCTTTGAGACTTTGCAGCCCTGGTTGGCAAGATAGCACAACAGGCTTTCTGAGGTGACTTCAACAGGGGTAAGTCAGCTGCACAAAGGAGAAGGTCATCAACATGTTGGAAGAGAATCACTTCCGGGTGTTCCTCTTGTCATGTGTTAAGGATGATAGCCATAGCTTTTGCAAACTGGCTTGGAAAGTTCTGTGCCCCTTGTGGCACAACTGTTTAGGTATGTTGCCGTTTCTTTCCGTGGAGGAATGCGAAAAGGTACCAGCAGGAGGGGTGAGGGTGGACACTGAAGAAAACGTTTGTAAGGTCCACCTCTGTGAGGTATTTTGCAGTCAAAGGCATCCACAGTAGGTACCTGGTTCTCTTTTTAGGATTCTCTTCTTGGGGTTATTGTGGTTTCCGGGGCAATGAAGCGCCCTCTTTTAGCTTGACTGAAACTGGTGGCACCTTTAAGTTACCGTTGTCTCCCGGTCCTGTGGACCATAGGCACGCAGGGATTCTGTCAAGTACTTCCTGCAGTATTGAACTTGAAGTTTTTTTTTCCTTCATTAAGTGTCATCAGGAGAGGCAGAGAACACAAAGCAGATGAGTCTTCTAAAGATAGGGGAGTATGTAACTTCACCCCCCTTCAGGCGTGTCCTGATTGAGGCCTGTAGTCTGGACAACACATCAGCTCCTAGTAGATTCAAGGGACATGTAGAGGACACCACAAATCTGGCAAGCAAATCAGGAAGTGGAAAGGAAAGAATTATTAGGCAGGTTCACCGCTCTCAACACACTTTTGGCTGCACCCCTGTCAATGAGGAAAGTGGTAGGTTTTTCGTCTGGGACATCTTGGGCTCTGCATTCTTTCCTTATGTGACCCCGTTTCCCACAGTTGTAACAGGTGATCCTTACCCTGGTATTGGGCAGTGGTGGTGGACGAGTGTAGGCGGGATCTTCATCATGGGTTACCATGAGGGGCGTTGGTTTTTTACCTTTTTGATTTTCTATACCTCTGGCCACCAACAATAAATCAGACATTTTCATTGAATAGTATTCAGGGCGGGCCACCATCAGGCCTTTTCTGATATCCTCCCTGAGCCCTGAAACAAAAGCAGTTGATAACATGTGTGTGTGTGCCTTTATGAGTCTAGCATGATACTTCTTCACAGACTCCCCTTTATCTTGGGTAATATCTTGGATTGTGGTCTTCTGATCCGTCAACTTCTCCTTTGCCCAGTCGTGGAGTTGTGCACAGAACTCCACGCCTGAGGTGTAGGAAGTGGCACTTGTCAGGCAGGCATCATTGAAGGCCATCTGCATGACTGACCAAAAGACATATCCTGCTTTGATTTGGCATAGGCTGATCAAGTCTCTCCAGGCAGCTGAGTAAGTTTCTTGTATCTGCACTATCCTGTGGTAGAAGGGAATTGGCTGCTTCTCTGGGTCAGGCAGACTTGTCACTAAGGCCGCTGCTTGTGATAGAGTAAAAGCGACATACATCACTGGTGCCCCTTCTGGTAACCGAGACTGTTGTTGGGGCGAGGGCTGACAAGAGGCACTGTTCTTTACGGTTGCCAGCATGTGTTTGAGATCCTCTGGGAACTGTGAGTCCGGAGCCGGATTGGGGGTTAAATCAGTGGGTGGCCTTGCTGCCTGCTGTCGGGCTTCCCACTCAGATGCTTCTTCATCATTAACATATCCGGCCTGGGAATGTGATGCTCCCGTATTGGGGAAGACAGGTGTGTGGTATGAACCATCTTGGTTTAAAACAGCGAGGGCTGGGTACAGGCTGTTTAAGCTTACTGGGTGTACCAAGATGGCCGCCGGCAGGAAGTGCACTGGACTGGGTAGAAAGTGAAGGCATGGGTGCACTAAGATGGCCGCCGGGCTGAGTTGTCACAGTGGGTTGTGCTTGGGTAGTGAGAAAGGAGTGGTTGTTAGACGGAGGGCAGTGCTGTCCCTCCCCTCCTTTGTTTAAAGTTCCAACATATCATCAGCTCTGTGATAAACATACATAATACAATCGCCATCTTTCTTAACTTCCTTTATCCAATTTTCTTTATCACACAGGATTTTTCTCCCTGTCTCTTCAGCAACATAACTTTCACCATTTCTTTCAACTTTGTTAACTATTTCAACATCTTCTTTGCAATATCACTTTCTTTTCCTTTTTTTTTTTAAAAGAGAAAAATCACTTTCTTTTCCTTTTTTAAAAGAGAAAAATCACTTTCTTTTTTCTCTCGTACAACCAAGGGGTTAATATTTTTCTCAGCGTTCTTATCAGCAAATTCCTTCGGTGGGAGCTCATAAGACTAATGTACGGTTAATCTCAGAACAAGAACAAACACATTAGGGGTAGTGAGAAGCAACGGCCCGCGACCCAACAGATCTCCCGGGCAGCCCCCCTCCGACTTTAACCAGTCCCCACCCCCTTCTCGTGTATATAGCAAACAATAAACCACAAATACAATCACGACAGGACATTACACCTGCCACTCTTCGAACCGTAAAGCCTCAGCAGGCTAAGATAATCGCAAGGGCAGACCACCCTGCAAAAAAAATAAACCCGTTTATAGACGTTTTTCTACAGCTCTACACCAAGAGGCCGACAACTCTTCTTGGGGTGAGTCCTCTGTAACGCTTTCAGACTGCAAAGCCCGCAGCTGAGATAACCCTCAAAGGTTCCTTGAACCTAGAGTACACCCGTCTATAAACGACTGCCACAAGGGAAACTATCTCACTCCAGAGGCCGACAGCTCGTCTGGAGATGAGAACATACATTCACGCATGTAGCACTTTTAGACTGCTGAGTTTCGTAGCCCAAAGAATGGCAGACAGTGAACAAATACAGTCAGCAGAAACCCATCAGCAGGTTCGTTAAACAACCTCAGGCGAGGAAATACCTGCCTCTAAGACAGTCTCAGCATACCGACAGAATCCAGCCGTCAACCGAAAGATAAGAGAGTCGTACAGTGGTAAGAATATCAATCAACTCACCGGTACTGTTAGGGCTGCGCAAGACCCCCTCTGTTATCTTTCAATTAACGCCCGAATGCTTGTCGCGGTATAACTTCGACCGTAGCCTGAGGTCCCGGGTTTCGGCACCATCTGTTATGGAAATGATTAAGAGCTCCAATCGAGCTCAAGGTTATCTGCTGCTGTCTCTAATTTGAAAAGTGTTGATATGCATGCATATAAAAGTAAACACACTGAGACACGCTCAGTTTCGTTACTGTTACACTTCTAATTTATTCAAGGCGGTGTTAATGTTTTATACACACAAATACGTCATTGCTATGTCAGTCTAATAGGTACATCTCATTGGTTAAGATAGAAAAGAAGATGGATAATTTTCATAACGAGGTTTGGCTCTCTCTGGTCTTATCTCCAGTTCCGCATTCTTTTGATGTGTGGGAGGTAGGGGGTAATCGCCATCTTGAGAAAATATAGGAACAGAGCAAATCTGTATACTTATATAATGAGTAAGGAGAAAAATATGTATGCACATAAGAAAATAGACATTTTCAGATTACTATTATTATTATCTACATCACATTCCTTCACAATCTGAGATCCATATATGGGGGAGGGGTGTCCATCCAGTCCTGAGATTTACACAGCTAGGTCCCCTCTTCACCCCCAGCCTGTGATTGGACAGTAAAGGAGGAACAGAATGATGAGGACATGTTTCTGCTCTCTTCTCCTGTTAGCACATGTGAGAGTGGAACATCTGATTGGCTCCAAGTCTCCCCTCCATGTTATCTTATGTACACAGGATCCCCGATCTCCTCTATGTTACCTTATGTACACAGGATCCCCGATCTCCTCTCCATGTTATCTTATGTACACAGGATCCCCGATCTCTCCTCCATGTTATCTTATGTACACAGGATCCCCGATCTCCTCCATGTTATCTTATGTACACAGGATCCCCGATCTCTCCTCCATGTTATCTTATGTACACAGGATCCCCGATCTCCTCCATGTTATCTTATGTACACAGGATCCCCGATCTCCTCCATGTTATCTTATGTACACAGGATCCCTGATCTCTCCTCCATGTTATCTTATGTACACAGGATCCCCGATCTCCTCTCCATGTTATCTTATGTACACAGGATCCCCGATCTCCTCTCCATGTTATGTTATGTACACAGGATCCCCGATCTCCTCCATGTTATCTTATGTACACAGGATCTCCTCTCCATGTTATCTTATGTACACAGGATCCCCGATCTCCTCCATGTTATCTTATGTACACAGGATCTCCTCTCCATGTTATCTTATGTACACAGGATCTCCTCTCCATGTTATCTTATGTACACAGGATCCCTGATCTCCTCTCCATGTTATCTTATGTACACAGGATCCCCGATCTCTCCTCCATGTTATCTTATGTACACAGGATCCCCGATCCCTACTCTATGTTATCTTATGTACACAGGATCCCCGATCTCCTCCATGTTATCTTATGTACACAGGATCCCCGATCTCCTCCATGTTATCTTATGTACACAGGATCCCCGATCTCCTCTCCATGTTATCTTATGTACACAGGATCCCCGATCTCCTCTCCATGTTATCTTATGTAAAAGGATCCCCGATCTCCTCTCCATGTTATCTTATGTACACAGGATCTCCTCTCCATGTTATCTTATGTACACAGGATCCCCGATCTCTCCTCCATGTTATCTTATGTACACAGGATCCCCGATCTCTCCTCCATGTTATCTTATGTACACAGGATCCCCGATCTCTCCTCCATGTTATCTTATGTACACAGGATCCCCGATCTCTCCTCCATGTTATCTTATGTACACAGGATCCCCGATCTCTCCTCCATGTTATCTTATGTACACAGGATCCCCGATCTCTTCCATGTTATCTTATGTACACAGGATCCCCGATCTCTTCCATGTTATCTTATGTACACAGGATCCCCGATCTCCTCCATGTTATCTTATGTACACAGGATCCCTGATCTCCTCCATGTTATCTTATGTACACAGGATCCCCGATCTCCTCTCCATGTTATCTTATGTACACAGGATGCCCGATCTCCTCCATGTTATTTTATGTACACAGGATCCCCGATCTCCTCCATGTCATCTTATGTACACAGGATCCCCGATCTCCATGTCATATTATGTACACAGGATCCCCGATCTCCTCCATGTCATCTTATGTACACAGGATCCCCGATCTCCTCCATGTTATCTTATGTACGCAGGATCCCCGATCTCCTCCATGTTATCTTATGTACGCAGGATCCCCGATCTCCTCCATGTTATCTTATGTACACAGGATCCCTGATCTCCTCCATGTTATCTTATGTACACAGGACACCCGATCTCCTCCATGTTATCTTATGTACACAGGACCCCCGATCTCCTCCATGTTATCTTATGTACACAGGACCCCCGATCTCTCCTCCATGTTATCTTATGTACACAGGATCCCCGATCTCTCCTCCAAGTTATCTTATGTACACAGGATCCCCGATCTCCTCCATGTTATCTTAAGTACACAGGATCCCCAAACTCCTCTCCATGTTATCTTATGTACACAGGATCCCCGATCTCCTCTCCATGTCATCTTATGTACACAGGATCCCCGATCTCTCCTCCATGTTATCTTATGTACACAGGATCCCTGATCTCCTCCATGTTATCTTATGTACACAGGATCCCCGATCTCCTCTCCATGTTATCTTATGTACACAGGATGCCCGATCTCCTCCATGTTATTTTATGTACACAGGATCCCCGATCTCCTCCATGTCATCTTATGTACACAGGATCCCCGATCTCCATGTCATATTATGTACACAGGATCCCCGATCTCCTCCATGTCATCTTATGTACACAGGATCCCCGATCTCCTCCATGTTATCTTATGTACGCAGGATCCCCGATCTCCTCCATGTTATCTTATGTACGCAGGATCCCCGATCTCCTCCATGTTATCTTATGTACACAGGATCCCTGATCTCCTCCATGTTATCTTATGTACACAGGACCCCCGA
Organism: Aquarana catesbeiana; assembly: GCA_037953035.1. NCBI lineage: Eukaryota > Metazoa > Chordata > Amphibia > Anura > Ranidae > Aquarana > Aquarana catesbeiana. The sequence goes on from JBBHAA010002709.1 coordinate 24,232, forward strand.
TCTCCTCCATGTTATCTTATGTACACAGGACCCCCGATCTCCTCCATGTTATCTTATGTACACAGGACCCCCGATCTCTCCTCCATGTTATCTTATGTACACAGGATCCCCGATCTCTCCTCCAAGTTATCTTATGTACACAGGATCCCCGATCTCCTCCATGTTATCTTAAGTACACAGGATCCCCAAACTCCTCTCCATGTTATCTTATGTACACAGGATCCCCAATCTCCTCCATGTTATCTTATGTACACAGGATCCCCGATCTCCTCCATGTTATCTTATGTACACAGGATCCCCGATCTCCTCCATGTTATCTTATGTACACAGGATCTCCGATCTCCTCCATGTTATCTTATGTACACAGGATCCCCGATCTCCTCCATGTTATCTTATGTACACAGAATCCCCGATCTCCTCCATGTTATCTTATGTACACAGGATCCCCGAACTCCTCTCCATGTTATCTTATGTACACAGGATCCCCGATCTCTCCTCCATGTTATCTTATGTACACTGGATCCCCGATCTCCCCTCCATGTTTTTTTATGTACACAGGATCCCCGATCTCCTCCATGTTATCTTATGTACACAGGATCCCCGATCTCCTCTCCATGTTATCTTATGTACACAGGATCCCCGATCTCCTCCATGTTATCTTATGTACACAGGATCCCCGATCTTTCCTCCATGTTATCTTATGTACACAGGATCCCCGATCTCCTCTCCATGTTATCTTATGTACACAGGATCTCCTCCATGTTATCTTATGTACACAGGATCCCCGATCTCCTCTCCATGTTATCTTATGTACACAGGATCCCCGATCTCCTCCATGTTATCTCATGTACACAGGATCCCCGATCTCCTCCATGTTATCTTATGTACACTGGATCCCCGATCTCCCCTCCATGTTATTTTATGTACACAGGATCCCCGATCTCCTCCATGTTATCTTATGTACACAGGATCCCCGATCTCCTCTCCATGTTATCTTATGTACACAGGATCCCCGATCTCCTCCATGTTATCTTATGTACACAGGATCCCCGATCTTTCCTCCATGTTATCTTATGTACACAGGATCCCCGATCTCTCCTCCATGTTATCTTATGTACACAGGATCCCCGATCTCTCCTCCATGTTATCTTATGTACACAGGATCCCCGATCTCCTCTCCATGTTATCTTATGTACACAGGATCCCCGATCTCCTCCATGTTATCTTATGTACACAGGATCCCCGATCTTTCCTCCATGTTATCTTATGTACACAGGATCCCCGATCTCCTCTCCATGTTATCTTATGTACACAGGATCTCCTCCATGTTATCTTATGTACACAGGATCCCCGATCTCCTCTCCATGTTATCTTATGTACACAGGATCCCCGATCTCCTCCATGTTATCTCATGTACACAGGATCCCCGATCTCCTCCATGTTATCTTATGTACACAGGATCCGCGATATTCTCTATGTTATCTTATGTACACAGGATCCCCGATCTCCTCCATGTTATCTTATGTACACAGGATCCCCGATCTCCTCTCCATGTCATCTTATGTACACATGATCCCCGATCTCCCCTCTATGTTATCTTATGTACACAGGATCCCCTATATCCTCCATGTCATCTTATGTACACAGGATCCCCGATCTCTCCTCCATGTTATCTTATGTACACAGGATCCCCGATCTCCTCTATGTTATCTTATGTACACAAGATCCCCGATCTCTCCTCCATGTCATCTTATGTACACAGGATCCCCAATCTCTTCCATGTTATTTTATGTACACAGGATCCCCGATCTCTCCTCCATGTTACTTATGTACACAGGATCCCCGATCTCCCCTCCATGTTATCTTATGTACATAGGATCACCGATCTCCTCCATGTTATCTTATGTACACAGGATCCCCGATCTCCCCTCCATGTTATCTTATGTACACAGGATCCCCGATCTCTCCTCCATGTTATCTTATGTACACAGGATCCCCGATCTCTCCATGTTATCTTATGTACACAGGATCCCCGATCTCCCCTCCATGTTATCTTATGTACACAGGATCCCCGATCTCTCCATGTTATCTTATGTACACAGGATCCCCGATCTCCTCCATGTTATCTTATGTACACAGGATCCCCGATCTTTCCTCCATGTTATCTTATGTACACAGGATCCCTGATCTCTCCTCCATGTTATCTTATGTACACAGGATCCCCGATCTCCTCCATGTTATCTTATGTACACAGGATCCCCGATCTCTCCTCCATGTTATCTTATGTACACAGGATCCCCAATCTCCTCCATGTTATCTTATGTACACAGGATCCCCGATCTCCTCTCCATGTTATCTTATGTACACAGGATCCCCGATCTCCTCTCCATGTTATCTTATGTACACAGGATCCCCGATCTCCTCCATGTTATCTTATGTACACAGGATCCCCGATCTCCTCCATGTTATCTTATGTACATAGGATCCCCGATCTCATCCATGTTATCTTATGTACACAGGATCCCCGATCTCTTCCATGTTATCTTATGTACACAGGATCCCCAATCTCCTCCATGTTATCTTATGTACACAGGATCCCCAATCTCCTCCATGTTATCTTATGTACACAGGATCCCCGATCTCCTCCATGTTATCTTATGTACACAGGATCCCCGATCTCTCCTCCATGTTATCTTATGTACACAGGATCCCCGATCTCTCCTCCATGTTATCTTATGTACACAGGATCCCCGATCTCCTCTCCATGTTATCTTATGTACACAGGATCCCCGATCTCCTCTCCATGTTATCTTATGTACACAGGATCCCCGATCTCTCCTCCATGTTATCTTATGTACACAGGATCCCCGATCTCCTCTCCATGTTATCTTATGTACACAGAATCCCGATCTCCTCCATATTATCTTATGTAAACAAGATCCCCGATCTCTCCTCCATGTTATCTTATGTACACAGGATCCCCGATCTCCTCTCCATGTTATCTTATGTACACAGGATCCCCGATCTCCTCCATGTTATCTTATGTACACAGGATCCCCGATCTTCTCTCCATGTTATCTTATGTACACACGATCATTGATCTCTCCTCTATGTTATCTTATGTACACAGGATCCCCGATCTCCTCCATGTTATCTTATGTACACAGGATCCCTGATCTCTCCTCCATGTTATTTTATGTACACAGGATCCCCGATCTCTTCTCCATGTTATCTTATGTACACAGGATCCCCGATCTCCTCTCTATGTTATCTTATGTACACAGGATCCCCTATATCCTCCATGTCATCTTATGTACACAGGATCCCCGATCTCTCCTCCATGTTATCTTATGTACACAGGATCCCCGATCTCCTCTATGTTATCTTATGTGCACAGGATCCCCGATCTCCTCCATGTTATCTTATGTACAGAGGATCCCCGATCTCCTCCATGTTATCTTATGTACACAGGATCCCCGATCTCCTCTATGTTATTTTATGTACACAGGATCCCCGATCTCCTCCATGTTATCTTATGTACACAGGATCCCCGATCTCTCCTCCATGTTATCTTATGTACACAGGATCCCCGATCTCCTCCATGTTATCTTATGTACACAGGATCCCCGATCTCCTCCATGTTATCTTATGTACACAGGATCCCCGATCTCTCCTCCATGTTATCTTATGTACACAGGATCCCCGATCTCCTCCATGTTATCTTATGTACACAGGATCCCCGATCTCCTCCATGTTATCTTATGTACACAAGATCCCCGATCTCTCCTCCATGTCATCTTATGTACACAGGATCCCTGATCTCTCCTCCATGTTATCTTATGTACACAGGATCCCCGATCTCCTCTCTATGTTATCTTATGTACACAGGATCCCCTATATCCTCCATGTCATCTTATGTACACAGGATCCCCGATCTCTCCTCCATGTTATCTTATGTACACAGGATCCCCGATCTCCTCCATGTTATCTTATGTACACAGGATCCCTGATCTCCTCCATGTTATCTTATGTACACAGGATCCCCAATCTCCTTCATGTTATCTTATGTACACAGGATCCCCGATCTCCTCCATGTCATCTTATGTACACAGGATCCCCGATCTCTCCTTCATGTTATCTTATGTACACAGGATCCCTGATCTCCTCTCCATGTCATCTTATGTACACAGGATCCCGATCTCCTCCATGTTATCTTATGTACACATTATCCCCGATCTCCTCTCCATGTCATCTTATGTACACAGGATCCCTGATCTCCTCCATGTTATCTTATGTACACAGGATCCCCGATCTCCTCCATGTCATCTTATGTACACAGGATCCCCGATCTCCTCCATGTTATCTTATGTACACAGGATCCCCGATCTCCTCCATGTTATTTTATGTACACAGGATCCCCGATCTCCTCTCCATGTTATCTTATGTACACAGGATCCCCGATCTCCTCCATGTTATCTTATGTACACAGGATCCCCGATCTCTCCCCATGTTATCTTATGTACACAGGATCCCCGATCTCCTCCATGTTATCTTATGTACACAGGATCCCCGATCTCCTCCATGTTATCTTATGTACACAGGATCCCCGATCTCCTCTATGTTATCTTATGTACACAGGATCCCCGATCTCCTCCATGTTATCTTATGTACACAGGATCCCCGATCTCTCCTCCATGTTATCTTATGTACACAGGATCCCCGATCTCCTCCATGTTATCTTATGTACACAGGATCCCCGATCTCCTCTATGTTATCTTATGTACACAGGATCCCCGATCTCCTCCATGTTATCTTATGTACACAGGATCCCCGATCTCTCCTCCATGTTATCTTATGTACACAGGATCCCCGATCTCCTCCATGTTATCTTATGTACACAGGATCCCCGATCTCCTCCATGTTATCTTATGTACACAGGATCCCCGATCTCTCCTCCATGTTATCTTATGTACACAGGATCCCCGATCTCCTCCATGTTATCTTATGTACACAGGATCCCCGATCTCCTCCATGTTATCTTATGTACACAAGATCCCCGATCTCTCCTCCATGTCATCTTATGTACACAGGATCCCTGATCTCTCCTCCATGTTATCTTATGTACACAGGATCCCCGATCTCCTCTCTATGTTATCTTATGTACACAGGATCCCCTATATCCTCCATGTCATCTTATGTACACAGGATCCCCGATCTCTCCTCCATGTTATCTTATGTACACAGGATCCCCGATCTCCTCCATGTTATCTTATGTACACAGGATCCCCGATCTCCTCCATGTTATCTTATGTACACAGGATCCCCAATCTCCTCTCCATATTATCTTATGTACACAGGATCCCCGATCTCCTCTATGTTATCTTATGTACACAAGATCCCCGATCTCTCCTCCATGTCATCTTATGTACACAGAATCCCTGATCTCCTCCATGTTATTTTATGTACACAGGATCCCCGATCTCTCCTCCATGTTATCTTATGTACACAGGATCCCCGATCTCCCCTCCATGTTATCCTATGTACACAGGATCCCTGATCTCTCCTCCATGTTATCTTACGTACACAGGATCCCCAATCTCCTCCATGTTATCTTATGTACACAGGATCCCCGATCTCCTCTCCATGTTATCTTATGTACACAGGATCCCCGATCTCCTCCATGTTATCTTATGTACACAGGATCCCTGATCTCCTCCATGTTATCTTATGTACACAGGATCCCCGATCTCCTTCATGTTATCTTATGTACACAGGATCCCCGATCTCCTCCATGTCATCTTATGTACACAGGATCCCCGATCTCTCCTTCATGTTATCTTATGTACACAGGATCCCCGATCTCCTCTCCATGTCATCTTATGTACACAGGATCCCGATCTCCTCCATGTTATCTTATGTACACATTATCCCCGATCTCCTCTCCATGTCATCTTATGTACACAGGATCCCTGATCTCCTCCATGTTATCTTATGTACACAGGATCCCCGATCTCCTCCATGTCATCTTATGTACACAGGATCCCCGATCTCCTCCATGTTATCTTATGTACACAGGATCCCCGATCTCCTCCATGTTATCTTATGTACACAGGATCCCCGATCTCCTCTCCATGTTATCTTATGTACACAGGATCCCCGATCTCCTCTCCATGTTATCTTATGTACACAGGATCCCCGATCTCCTCCATGTCATCTTATGTACACAGGATCCCCGATCTCCTCCATGTTATCTTATGTACACAGGATCCTCGATCTCTCCTCCATGTTATCTTATGTACACAGGATCCCCGATCTCCTCCATGTTATCTTATGTACACAGGATCCCCGATCTCTCCCCATGTTATCTTATGTACACAGGATCCCCGATCTCCTCCATGTTATCTTATGTACACAGGATCCCCGATCTCCTCCATGTTATCTTATGTACACAGGATCCCCGATCTCCTCCATGTTATCTTATGTACACAGGATCCCCGATCTCCTCTATGTTATCTTATGTACACAGGATCCCCGATCTCCTCCATGTTATCTTATGTACACAGGATCCCCGATCTCTCCTCCATGTTATCTTATGTACACAGGATCCCCGATCTCCTCCATGTTATCTTATGTACACAGGATCCCCGATCTCCTCCATGTTATCTTATGTACACAGGATCCCCGATCTCTCCTCCATGTTATCTTATGTACACAGGATCCCCGATCTCCTCCATGTTATCTTATGTACACAGGATCCCCGATCTCCTCCATGTTATCTTATGTACACAGGATCCCTGATCTCCTCCATGTTATCTTATGTACACAGGATCCCCGATCTCCTCCATGTTATCTTATGTACACAGGATCCCCGATCTCCTCTCCATGTTATCTGATGTACACAGGATCCCCAATCTCCTCCATGTTATCTTATGTACACAGGATCCCCGATCTCTCCTCCATGTTATCTTATGTACACAGGATCCCCGATCTCTCCTCCATGTTATCTTATGTACACAGGATCCCTGATCTCCTCCATGTTATCTTATGTACACAGGATCACCAATCTCCTCCATGTTATCTTATGTACACAGGATCCCCGATCTCCTCCATGTTATCTTATGTACACAGGATCCCCGATCTCCTCTATGTTATCTTATGTACACAGGATCCCCGATCTCCTCCATGTTATTTTATGTACACAGGATCCCCGATCTCTCCTCCATGTTATCTTATGTACACAGGATCCCCCGATCTCCTCCATGTTATATTATGTACACAGGATCCCCGATCTCCTCCATGTTATCTTATGTACACAGGATCCCTGATCTCTCCTCCATGTTATCTTATGTACACAGGATCCCCGATCTCCTCTCCATGTTATCATATGTACACAGGATCCCCGATCTCCTCTCCATGTTATGTTATGTACACAGGATCCCCGATCTCCTCCATGTTATCTTATGTACACAGGATCCCCGATCTCCTCCATGTTATCTTATGTACACAGGATCCCCGATCTCCTCCATGTTATCTTATGTACACAGGATCCCCGATCTCCTCCATGTCATCTTATGTACACAGGATCCCCGATCTCTCCTCCATGTTATCTTATGTACACAGGATCATTGATCTCTCCTCCATGTTATCTTATGTACACAGGATCCCCGATCTCCATGTTATCTTATGTACACAGGATCCCCGATCTCCTCCATGTTATCTTATGTACACAGGACCCCCGATCTCCTCCATGTTATTTTATGTACACAGGATCCCCAATCTCCTCTCCATGTTATCTTATGTACACAGGATCCCCGATCTCCTCCATGTTATCTTATGTACACAAGATCCCCGATCTCTCCTCCATGTCATCTTATGTACACAGGATCCATGATCTCTCCTCCATGTTATCTTATGTACACAGGATCCCCGATCTCCTCTCTATGTTATCTTATGTACACAGGATCCCCTATATCCTCCATGTCATCTTATGTACACAGGATCCCCGATCTCTCCTCCATGTTATCTTATGTACACAGGATCCCCGATCTCCTCCATGTTATCTTATGTACACAGGATCCCCGATCTCCTCCATGTTATCTTATGTACACAGGATCCCCAATCTCCTCTCCATATTATCTTATGTACACAGGATCCCCGATCTCCTCTATGTTATCTTATGTACACAAGATCCCTGATCTCTCCTCCATGTCATCTTATGTACACAGGATCCCTGATCTCCTCCATGTTATTTTATGTACACAGGATCCCCGATCTCTCCTCCATGTTATCTTATGTACACAGGATCCCCGATCTCCCCTCCATGTTATCTTATGTACACAGGATCCCCGATCTCCTCTCCATGTTATCTTATGTACACAGGATCCCCGATCTCCTCCATGTCATCTTATGTACACAGGATCCCCGATCTCCTCCATGTCATCTTATGTACACAGGATCCCCGATCTCTCCTCCATGTTATCTTATGTACACAGGATCCCCGATCTCCTCTCCATGTTATCTGATGTACACAGGATCCCCGATCTCCTCCATGTTATCTTATGTACACAGGATCCCCGATCTCTCCTCCATGTTATCTTATGTACACAGGATCCCCGATCTCTCCTCCATGTTATCTTTTGTACACAGGATCCCTGATCTCCTCCATGTTATATTATGTACACAGGATCACCGATCTCCTCCATGTTATCTTATGTACACAGGATCCCCGATCTCCTCTATGTTATCTTATGTACACAGGATCACCAATCTCCTCCATGTTATCTTATGTACACAGGATCCCCGATCTCCTCCATGTTATCTTATGTACACAGGATCCCCGATCTCCTCTATGTTATCTTATGTACACAGGATCCCCGATCTCCTCCATGTTATTTTATGTACACAGGATCCCCGATCTCTCCTCCATGTTATCTTATGTACACAGGATCCCCCGATCTCCTCCATGTTATATTATGTACACAGGATCCCCGATCTCCTCCATGTTATCTTATGTACACAGGATCCCTGATCTCTCCTCCATGTTATCTTATGTACACAGGATCCCCGATCTCCTCTCCATGTTATCATATGTACACAGGATCCCCGATCTCCTCTCCATGTTATGTTATGTACACAGGATCCCCGATCTCCTCCATGTTATCTTATGTACACAGGATCCCCGATCTCCTCCATGTTATCTTATGTACACAGGATCCCCAATCTCCTCCATGTTATCTTATGTACACAGGATCCCCGATCTCCTCCATGTCATCTTATGTACACAGGATCCCCGATCTCTCCTCCATGTTATCTTATGTACACAGGATCATTGATCTCTCCTCCATGTTATCTTATGCACACAGGATCCCCGATCTCCATGTTATCTTATGTACACAGGATCCCCGATCTCCTCCATGTTATCTTATGTACACAGGACCCCCGATCTCCTCCATGTTATTTTATGTACACAGGATCCCCAATCTCCTCTCCATGTTATCTTATGTACACAGGATCCCCGATCTCCTCTATGTTATCTTATGTACACAAGATCCCCGATCTCTCCTCCATGTCATCTTATGTACACAGGATCCCTGATCTCTCCTCCATGTTATCTTATGTACACAGGATCCCCGATCTCCTCTCTATGTTATCTTATGTACACAGGATCCCCTATATCCTCCATGTCATCTTATGTACACAGGATCCCCGATCTCTCCTCCATGTTATCTTATGTACACAGGATCCCCGATCTCCTCCATGTTATCTTATGTACACAGGATCCCCGATCTCCTCCATGTTATCTTATGTACACAGGATCCCCAATCTCCTCTCCATATTATCTTATGTACACAGGATCCCCGATCTCCTCTATGTTATCTTATGTACACAAGATCCCTGATCTCTCCTCCATGTCATCTTATGTACACAGGATCCCTGATCTCCTCCATGTTATTTTATGTACACAGGATCCCCGATCTCTCCTCCATGTTATCTTATGTACACAGGATCCCCGATCTCCCCTCCATGTTATCTTATGTACACAGGATCCCCGATCTCCTCTCCATGTTATCTTATGTACACAGGATCCCCGATCTCCTCCATGTCATCTTATGTACACAGGATCCCCGATCTCCTCCATGTCATCTTATGTACACAGGATCCCCGATCTCTCCTCCATGTTATCTTATGTACACAGGATCCCCGATCTCCTCTCCATGTTATCTGATGTACACAGGATCCCCGATCTCCTCCATGTTATCTTATGTACACAGGATCCCCGATCTCTCCTCCATGTTATCTTATGTACACAGGATCCCCGATCTCTCCTCCATGTTATCTTTTGTACACAGGATCCCTGATCTCCTCCATGTTATATTATGTACACAGGATCACCGATCTCCTCCATGTTATCTTATGTACACAGGATCCCCGATCTCCTCTATGTTATCTTATGTACACAGGATCCCCGATCTCCTCCATGTTATTTTATGTACACAGGATCCCCGATCTCTCCTCCATGTTATCTTATGTACACAGGATCCCCCGATCTCCTCCATGTTATATTATGTACACAGGATCCCTGATCTCCTCCATGTTATCTTATGTACACAGGATCCCTGATCTCTCCTCCATGTTATCTTATGTACACAGGATCCCCGATCTCCTCTCCATGTTATCTTATGTACACAGGATCCCCGATCTCCTCTCCATGTTATGTTATGTACACAGGATCCCCGATCTCCTCCATGTTATCTTATGTACACAGGATCCCCGATCTCCTCCATGTTATCTTATGTACACAGGATCCCCGATCTCCTCCATGTTATCTTATGTACACAGGATCCCCGATCTCCTCCATGTCATCTTATGTACACAGGATCCCCGATCTCTCCTCCATGTTATCTTATGTACACAGGATCATTGATCTCTCCTCCATGTTATCTTATGTACACAGGATCCCCGATCTCTCCTCCATGTTATGTTATGTACACAGGATCCCCGATCTCTCCTCCATGTTATCTTATGTACACAGGATCCCCTATCTTCTCTCCATGTTATCTTATGTACACAGGATCCCCGATCTCCTCCATGTTATCTTATTTACACAGGATCCCTGATCTCTCCTCCATGTTATCTTATATACAAAGGATCCCCAATCTCCTCCCCATGTTATCTTATGTACACAGGATCCCCGATCTTCTCTCCATGTTATCTTATGTACACAGGATCCCCGATCTCCTCCATGTTATCTTATGTACACAGGATCCCCGATCTCCTCCATGTTATCTTATGTACACAGGATCCCCGATCTCCTCCATGTTATCTTATGTACACAGGATCCCCGATCTCCTCCATGTCATCTTATGTACACAGGATCCCCGATCTCTCCTCCATGTTATCTTATGTACACAGGATCCCCGATCTTCTCTCCATGTTATCTTATGTACACAGGATCCCTGATCTCCATGTTATCTTATGTACATAGGATCCCCGATCTCTCCTCCATGTTATCTTATGTACACAGGATCCCCGATCTTCTCTCCATGTTATCTTATGTACACAGGATCCCCGATCTCCTCCATGTTATCTTATGTACACAGGATCCCTGATCTCTCCTCCATGTTATCTTATGTACACAGGATCCCCGATCTCCTCCATGTTATCTTATGTACACAGGATCCCCGATCTCCTCCATGTTATCTTATGTACACAGGATCCCCGATCTCCTCCATGTTATCTTATGTACACAGGATCCCCGATCTCCTCCATGTCATCTTATGTACACAGGATCCCCGATATCCTCCATGTCATCTTATGTACACAGGATCCCCGATCTCCTCTATGTTATCTTATGTACACAGGATCCCCCATCTCTCCTCTATGTTATCTTATGTACACAGGATCCCCGATCTCCTCCATGTTATCTTATGTACACAGGATCCCCGATCTCCTCTCCATGTTATCTTATGTACACAGGATCCCCGATCTCTCCTCCATGTTATCTTATGTACACAGGATCCCCGATCTCCTCCATGTTATCTTATGTACACAGGATCCCCGATCTCCTCCATGTTATCTTATGTACACAGGATCCCCGATCTCCTCTCCATGTCATCTTATGTACACAGGATCCCGATCTCCTCCATGTTATCTTATGTATACATTATCCCCGATCTCCTCTCCATGTCATCTTATGTACACAGGATCCCTGATCTCCTCCATGTTATCTTATGTACACAGGATCCCCGATCTCCTCCATGTCATCTTATGTACACAGGATCCCCGATCTCCTCCATGTTATCTTATGTACACAGGATCCCCGATCTCCTCCATGTTATCTTATGTACACAGGATCCCCGATCTCCTCTCCATGTTATCTTATGTACACAGGATCCCCGATCTCCTCTCCATATTATCTTATGTACACAGGATCCCCGATCTCCTCCATGTCATCTTATGTACACAGGATCCCCGATCTCCTCCATGTTATCTTATGTACACAGGATCCTCGATCTCTCCTCCATGTTATCTTATGTACACAGGATCCCCGATCTCCTCCATGTTATCTTATGTACACAGGATCCCCGATCTCTCCCCATGTTATCTTATGTACACAGGATCCCCGATCTCCTCCATGTTATCTTATGTACACAGGATCCCCGATCTCCTCCATGTTATCTTATGTACACAGGATCCCCGATCTCTCCTCCATGTTATCTTATGTACACAGGATCCCCGATCTCCTCCATGTTATCTTATGTACACAGGATCCCCGATCTCCTCCATGTTATCTTATGTACACAGGATCCCCGATCTCTCCTCCATGTTATCTTATGTACACAGGATCCCCGATCTCCTCCATGTTATCTTATGTACACAGGATCCCCAATCTCCTCCATGTTATCTTATGTACACAGGATCCCCGATCTCCTCCATGTTATCTTATGTACACAGGATCCCTGATCTCCTCCATGTTATCTTATGTACACAGGATCCCCGATCTCCTCCATGTTATCTTATGTACACAGGATCCCCGATCTCCTCTCCATGTTATCTGATGTACACAGGATCCCCGATCTCCTCCATGTTATCTTATGTACACAGGATCCCCGATCTCTCCTCCATGTTATCTTATGTACACAGGATCCCTGATCTCTCCTCCATGTTATCTTATGTACACAGGATCCCTGATCTCCTCCATGTTATCTTATGTACACAGGATCACCGATCTCCTCCATGTTATCTTATGTACACAGGATCCCCGATCTCCTCCATGTTATCTTATGTACACAGGATCCCCGATCTCCTCTATGTTATCTTATGTACACAGGATCCCCGATCTCCTCCATGTTATTTTATGTACACAGGATCCCCGATCTCTCCTCCATGTTATCTTATGTACACAGGATCCCCCGATCTCCTCCATGTTATATTATGTACACAGGATCCCCGATCTCCTCCATGTTATCTTATGTACACAGGATCCCTGATCTCTCCTCCATGTTATCTTATGTACACAGGATCCCCGATCTCCTCTCCATGTTATCTTATGTACACAGGATCCCCGATCTCCTCTCCATGTTATGTTATGTACACAGGATCCCCGATCTCCTCCATGTTATCTTATGTACACAGGATCCCCGATCTCCTCCATGTTATCTTATGTACACAGGATCCCCGATCTCCTCCATGTCATCTTATGTACACAGGATCCCCGATCTCTCCTCCATGTTATCTTATGTACACAGGATCATTGATCTCTCCTCCATGTTATCTTATGTACACAGGATCCCCGATCTCTCCTCCATGTTATGTTATGTACACAGGATCCCCGATCTCCTCCATGTTATCTTATGTACACAGGATCCCCGATCTCTCCTCCATGTTATGTTATGTACACAGGATCCCCAATCTCCTCTCCATGTTATCTTATGTACACAGGATCCCCGATCTCCTCTATGTTATCTTATGTACACAAGATCCCCGATCTCTCCTCCATGTCATCTTATGTACACAGGATCCCTGATCTCTCCTCCATGTTATCTTATGTACACAGGATCCCCGATCTCCTCTCTATGTTATCTTATGTACACAGGATCCCCTATATCCTCCATGTCATCTTATGTACACAGGATCCCCGATCTCTCCTCCATGTTATCTTATGTACACAGGATCCCCGATCTCCTCCATGTTATCTTATGTACACAGGATCCCCAATCTCCTCCATGTTATCTTATGTACACAGGATCCCCAATCTCCTCTCCATATTATCTTATGTACACAGGATCCCCGATCTCCTCTATGTTATCTTATGTACACAAGATCCCCGATCTCTCCTCCATGTCATCTTATGTACACAGGATCCCTGATCTCCTCCATGTTATTTTATGTACACAGTATCCCCGATCTCTCCTCCATGTTATCTTATGTACACAGGATCCCCGATCTCCTCCATGTTATCTGATGTACACAGGATCCCCGATCTCCTCCATGTTATCTTGTGTACACAGGATCCCCGATCTCCTCCATGTCATCTTATGTACACAGGATCCCCGATCTCTCCTCCATGTCATCTTATGTACACAGGATCCCGATCTCCTCCATGTTATCTTATGTACACATTATCCCCGATCTCCTCTCCATGTCATCTTATGTACACAGGATCCCTGATCTCCTCCATGTTATCTTATGTACACAGGATCCCTGATCTCCTCCATGTTATCTTATGTACACAGGATCACCGATCTCCTCCATGTTATCTTATGTACACAGGATCCCCGATCTCCTCCATGTTATCTTATGTACACAGGATCCCCGATCTCCTCTATGTTATCTTATGTACGCAGGATCCCCGATCTCCTCCATGTTATTTTATGTACACAGGATCCCCGATCTCTCCTCCATGTTATCTTATGTACACAGGATCCCCGATCTCCTCCATGTTATCTTATGTACACAGGATCCCCGATCTCCTCCATGTTATCTTATGTACACAGGATCCCCAATCTCCTCTCCATATTATCTTATGTACACAGGATCCCCGATCTCCTCTATGTTATCTTATGTACACAAGATCCCCGATCTCTCCTCCATGTCATCTTATGTACACAGAATCCCTGATCTCCTCCATGTTATTTTATGTACACAGGATCCCCGATCTCTCCTCCATGTTATCTTATGTACACAGGATCCCCGATCTCCCCTCCATGTTATCCTATGTACACAGGATCCCTGATCTCTCCTCCATGTTATCTTACGTACACAGGATCCCCAATCTCCTCCATGTTATCTTATGTACACAGGATCCCCGATCTCCTCTCCATGTTATCTTATGTACACAGGATCCCCGATCTCCTCCATGTTATCTTATGTACACAGGATCCCTGATCTCCTCCATGTTATCTTATGTACACAGGATCCCCGATCTCCTTCATGTTATCTTATGTACACAGGATCCCCGATCTCCTCCATGTCATCTTATGTACACAGGATCCCCGATCTCTCCTTCATGTTATCTTATGTACACAGGATCCCCGATCTCCTCTCCATGTCATCTTATGTACACAGGATCCCGATCTCCTCCATGTTATCTTATGTACACATTATCCCCGATCTCCTCTCCATGTCATCTTATGTACACAGGATCCCTGATCTCCTCCATGTTATCTTATGTACACAGGATCCCCGATCTCCTCCATGTCATCTTATGTACACAGGATCCCCGATCTCCTCCATGTTATCTTATGTACACAGGATCCCCGATCTCCTCCATGTTATCTTATGTACACAGGATCCCCGATCTCCTCTCCATGTTATCTTATGTACACAGGATCCCCGATCTCCTCTCCATGTTATCTTATGTACACAGGATCCCCGATCTCCTCCATGTCATCTTATGTACACAGGATCCCCGATCTCCTCCATGTTATCTTATGTACACAGGATCCTCGATCTCTCCTCCATGTTATCTTATGTACACAGGATCCCCGATCTCCTCCATGTTATCTTATGTACACAGGATCCCCGATCTCTCCCCATGTTATCTTATGTACACAGGATCCCCGATCTCCTCCATGTTATCTTATGTACACAGGATCCCCGATCTCCTCCATGTTATCTTATGTACACAGGATCCCCGATCTCCTCTATGTTATCTTATGTACACAGGATCCCCGATCTCCTCCATGTTATCTTATGTACACAGGATCCCCGATCTCTCCTCCATGTTATCTTATGTACACAGGATCCCCGATCTCCTCCATGTTATCTTATGTACACAGGATCCCCGATCTCCTCCATGTTATCTTATGTACACAGGATCCCCGATCTCTCCTCCATGTTATCTTATGTACACAGGATCCCCGATCTCCTCCATGTTATCTTATGTACACAGGATCCCCGATCTCCTCCATGTTATCTTATGTACACAGGATCCCTGATCTCCTCCATGTTATCTTATGTACACAGGATCCCCGATCTCCTCCATGTTATCTTATGTACACAGGATCCCCGATCTCCTCTCCATGTTATCTGATGTACACAGGATCCCCAATCTCCTCCATGTTATCTTATGTACACAGGATCCCCGATCTCTCCTCCATGTTATCTTATGTACACAGGATCCCCGATCTCTCCTCCATGTTATCTTATGTACACAGGATCCCTGATCTCCTCCATGTTATCTTATGTACACAGGATCACCAATCTCCTCCATGTTATCTTATGTACACAGGATCCCCGATCTCCTCCATGTTATCTTATGTACACAGGATCCCCGATCTCCTCTATGTTATCTTATGTACACAGGATCCCCGATCTCCTCCATGTTATTTTATGTACACAGGATCCCCGATCTCTCCTCCATGTTATCTTATGTACACAGGATCCCCCGATCTCCTCCATGTTATATTATGTACACAGGATCCCCGATCTCCTCCATGTTATCTTATGTACACAGGATCCCTGATCTCTCCTCCATGTTATCTTATGTACACAGGATCCCCGATCTCCTCTCCATGTTATCTTATGTACACAGGATCCCCGATCTCCTCTCCATGTTATGTTATGTACACAGGATCCCCGATCTCCTCCATGTTATCTTATGTACACAGGATCCCCGATCTCCTCTATGTTATCTTATGTACACAGGATCCCCGATCTCCTCCATGTTATCTTATGTACACAGGATCCCCGATCTCCTCCATGTCATCTTATGTACACAGGATCCCCGATCTCTCCTCCATGTTATCTTATGTACACAGGATCATTGATCTCTCCTCCATGTTATCTTATGTACACAGGATCCCCGATCTCCATGTTATCTTATGTACACAGGATCCCCGATCTCCTCCATGTTATCTTATGTACACAGGATCCCCGATCTCCTCCATGTTATTTTATGTACACAGGATCCCCAATCTCCTCTCCATGTTATCTTATGTACACAGGATCCCCGATCTCCTCTATGTTATCTTATGTACACAAGATCCCCGATCTCTCCTCCATGTCATCTTATGTACACAGGATCCCTGATCTCTCCTCCATGTTATCTTATGTACACAGGATCCCCGATCTCCTCTCTATGTTATCTTATGTACACAGGATCCCCTATATCCTCCATGTCATCTTATGTACACAGGATCCCCGATCTCTCCTCCATGTTATCTTATGTACACAGGATCCCCGATCTCCTCCATGTTATCTTATGTACACAGGATCCCCGATCTCCTCCATGTTATCTTATGTACACAGGATCCCCAATCTCCTCTCCATATTATCTTATGTACACAGGATCCCCGATCTCCTCTATGTTATCTTATGTACACAAGATCCCTGATCTCTCCTCCATGTCATCTTATGTACACAGGATCCCTGATCTCCTCCATGTTATTTTATGTACACAGGATCCCCGATCTCTCCTCCATGTTATCTTATGTACACAGGATCCCCGATCTCCCCTCCATGTTATCTTATGTACACAGGATCCCCGATCTCCTCTCCATGTTATCTTATGTACACAGGATCCCCGATCTCCTCCATGTCATCTTATGTACACAGGATCCCCGATCTCCTCCATGTCATCTTATGTACACAGGATCCCCGATCTCTCCTCCATGTTATCTTATGTACACAGGATCCCCGATCTCCTCCATGTTATCTTATGTACACAGGATCCCCGATCTCTCCCCATGTTATCTTATGTACACAGGATCCCCGATCTCCTCCATGTTATCTTATGTACACAGGATCCCCGATCTCCTCCATGTTATCTTATGTACACAGGATCCCCGATCTCTCCTCCATGTTATCTTATGTACACAGGATCCCCGATCTCCTCCATGTTATCTTATGTACACAGGATCCCCGATCTCCTCCATGTTATCTTATGTACACAGGATCCCCGATCTCTCCTCCATGTTATCTTATGTACACAGGATCCCCGATCTCCTCCATGTTATCTTATGTACACAGGATCCCCAATCTCCTCCATGTTATCTTATGTACACAGGATCCCCGATCTCCTCCATGTTATCTTATGTACACAGGATCCCTGATCTCCTCCATGTTATCTTATGTACACAGGATCCCCGATCTCCTCCATGTTATCTTATGTACACAGGATCCCCGATCTCCTCTCCATGTTATCTGATGTACACAGGATCCCCGATCTCCTCCATGTTATCTTATGTACACAGGATCCCCGATCTCTCCTCCATGTTATCTTATGTACACAGGATCCCCGATCTCTCCTCCATGTTATCTTTTGTACACAGGATCCCTGATCTCCTCCATGTTATATTATGTACACAGGATCACCGATCTCCTCCATGTTATCTTATGTACACAGGATCCCCGATCTCCTCCATGTTATCTTATGTACACAGGATCCCCGATCTCCTCTATGTTATCTTATGTACACAGGATCCCCGATCTCCTCCATGTTATTTTATGTACACAGGATCCCCGATCTCTCCTCCATGTTATCTTATGTACACAGGATCCCCCGATCTCCTCCATGTTATATTATGTACACAGGATCCCTGATCTCCTCCATGTTATCTTATGTACACAGGATCCCTGATCTCTCCTCCATGTTATCTTATGTACACAGGATCCCCGATCTCCTCTCCATGTTATCTTATGTACACAGGATCCCCGATCTCCTCTCCAGGTTATGTTATGTACACAGGATCCCCGATCTCCTCCATGTTATCTTATGTACACAGGATCCCCGATCTCCTCCATGTTATCTTATGTACACAGGATCCCCGATCTCCTCCATGTTATCTTATGTACACAGGATCCCCGATCTCCTCCATGTCATCTTATGTACACAGGATCCCCGATCTCTCCTCCATGTTATCTTATGTACACAGGATCATTGATCTCTCCTCCATGTTATCTTATGTACACAGGATCCCCGATCTCTCCTCCATGTTATGTTATTTACACAGGATCCCCGATCTCTCCTCCATGTTATCTTATGTACACAGGATCCCCTATCTTCTCTCCATGTTATCTTATGTACACAGGATCCCCGATCTCCTCCATGTTATCTTATTTACACAGGATCCCTGATCTCTCCTCCATGTTATCTTATATACAAAGGATCCCCAATCTCCTCCCCATGTTATCTTATGTACACAGGATCCCCGATCTTCTCTCCATGTTATCTTATGTACACAGGATCCCCGATCTCCTCCATGTTATCTTATGTACACAGGATCCCCGATCTCCTCCATGTTATCTTATGTACACAGGATCCCCGATCTCCTCCATGTTATCTTATGTACACAGGATCCCCGATCTCCTCCATGTCATCTTATGTACACAGGATCCCCGATCTCTCCTCCATGTTATCTTATGTACACAGGATCCCCGATCTTCTCTCCATGTTATCTTATGTACACAGGATCCCTGATCTCCATGTTATCTTATGTACATAGGATCCCCGATCTCTCCTCCATGTTATCTTATGTACACAGGATCCCCGATCTTCTCTCCATGTTATCTTATGTACACAGGATCCCCGATCTCCTCCATGTTATCTTATGTACACAGGATCCCTGATCTCTCCTCCATGTTATCTTATGTACACAGGATCCCCGATCTCCTCCATGTTATCTTATGTACACAGGATCCCCGATCTCCTCCATGTTATCTTATGTACACAGGATCCCCGATCTCCTCCATGTTATCTTATGTACACAGGATCCCCGATCTCCTCCATGTCATCTTATGTACACAGGATCCCCGATATCCTCCATGTCATCTTATGTACACAGGATCCCCGATCTCCTCTATGTTATCTTATGTACACAGGATCCCCCATCTCTCCTCTATGTTATCTTATGTACACAGGATTCCCGATCTCCTCCATGTTATCTTATGTACACAGGATCCCCGATCTCCTCTCCATGTTATCTTATGTACACAGGATCCCCGATCTCTCCTCCATGTTATCTTATGTACACAGGATCCCCGATCTCCTCCATGTTATCTTATGTACACAGGATCCCCGATCTCCTCCATGTTATCTTATGTACACAGGATCCCCGATCTCCTCTCCATGTCATCTTATGTACACAGGATCCCGATCTCCTCCATGTTATCTTATGTATACATTATCCCCGATCTCCTCTCCATGTCATCTTATGTACACAGGATCCCTGATCTCCTCCATGTTATCTTATGTACACAGGATCCCCGATCTCCTCCATGTCATCTTATGTACACAGGATCCCCGATCTCCTCCATGTTATCTTATGTACACAGGATCCCCGATCTCCTCCATGTTATCTTATGTACACAGGATCCCCGATCTCCTCTCCATGTTATCTTATGTACACAGGATCCCCGATCTCCTCTCCATGTTATCTTATGTACACAGGATCCCCGATCTCCTCCATGTCATCTTATGTACACAGGATCCCCGATCTCCTCCATGTTATCTTATGTACACAGGATCCCCAATCTCCTCTCCATATTATCTTATGTACACAGGATCCCCGATCTCCTCTATGTTATCTTATGTACACAAGATCCCTGATCTCTCCTCCATGTCATCTTATGTACACAGGATCCCTGATCTCCTCCATGTTATTTTATGTACACAGGATCCCCGATCTCTCCTCCATGTTATCTTATGTACACAGGATCCCCGATCTCCCCTCCATGTTATCTTATGTACACAGGATCCCCGATCTCCTCTCCATGTTATCTTATGTACACAGGATCCCCGATCTCCTCCATGTCATCTTATGTACACAGGATCCCCGATCTCCTCCATGTCATCTTATGTACACAGGATCCCCGATCTCTCCTCCATGTTATCTTATGTACACAGGATCCCCGATCTCCTCCATGTTATCTTATGTACACAGGATCCCCGATCTCTCCCCATGTTATCTTATGTACACAGGATCCCCGATCTCCTCCATGTTATCTTATGTACACAGGATCCCCGATCTCCTCCATGTTATCTTATGTACACAGGATCCCCGATCTCTCCTCCATGTTATCTTATGTACACAGGATCCCCGATCTCCTCCATGTTATCTTATGTACACAGGATCCCCGATCTCCTCCATGTTATCTTATGTACACAGGATCCCCGATCTCTCCTCCATGTTATCTTATGTACACAGGATCCCCGATCTCCTCCATGTTATCTTATGTACACAGGATCCCCAATCTCCTCCATGTTATCTTATGTACACAGGATCCCCGATCTCCTCCATGTTATCTTATGTACACAGGATCCCTGATCTCCTCCATGTTATCTTATGTACACAGGATCCCCGATCTCCTCCATGTTATCTTATGTACACAGGATCCCCGATCTCCTCTCCATGTTATCTGATGTACACAGGATCCCCGATCTCCTCCATGTTATCTTATGTACACAGGATCCCCGATCTCTCCTCCATGTTATCTTATGTACACAGGATCCCCGATCTCTCCTCCATGTTATCTTTTGTACACAGGATCCCTGATCTCCTCCATGTTATATTATGTACACAGGATCACCGATCTCCTCCATGTTATCTTATGTACACAGGATCCCCGATCTCCTCCATGTTATCTTATGTACACAGGATCCCCGATCTCCTCTATGTTATCTTATGTACACAGGATCCCCGATCTCCTCCATGTTATTTTATGTACACAGGATCCCCGATCTCTCCTCCATGTTATCTTATGTACACAGGATCCCCCGATCTCCTCCATGTTATATTATGTACACAGGATCCCTGATCTCCTCCATGTTATCTTATGTACACAGGATCCCTGATCTCTCCTCCATGTTATCTTATGTACACAGGATCCCCGATCTCCTCTCCATGTTATCTTATGTACACAGGATCCCCGATCTCCTCTCCAGGTTATGTTATGTACACAGGATCCCCGATCTCCTCCATGTTATCTTATGTACACAGGATCCCCGATCTCCTCCATGTTATCTTATGTACACAGGATCCCCGATCTCCTCCATGTTATCTTATGTACACAGGATCCCCGATCTCCTCCATGTCATCTTATGTACACAGGATCCCCGATCTCTCCTCCATGTTATCTTATGTACACAGGATCATTGATCTCTCCTCCATGTTATCTTATGTACACAGGATCCCCGATCTCTCCTCCATGTTATGTTATTTACACAGGATCCCCGATCTCTCCTCCATGTTATCTTATGTACACAGGATCCCCTATCTTCTCTCCATGTTATCTTATGTACACAGGATCCCCGATCTCCTCCATGTTATCTTATTTACACAGGATCCCTGATCTCTCCTCCATGTTATCTTATATACAAAGGATCCCCAATCTCCTCCCCATGTTATCTTATGTACACAGGATCCCCGATCTTCTCTCCATGTTATCTTATGTACACAGGATCCCCGATCTCCTCCATGTTATCTTATGTACACAGGATCCCCGATCTCCTCCATGTTATCTTATGTACACAGGATCCCCGATCTCCTCCATGTTATCTTATGTACACAGGATCCCCGATCTCCTCCATGTCATCTTATGTACACAGGATCCCCGATCTCTCCTCCATGTTATCTTATGTACACAGGATCCCCGATCTTCTCTCCATGTTATCTTATGTACACAGGATCCCTGATCTCCATGTTATCTTATGTACATAGGATCCCCGATCTCTCCTCCATGTTATCTTATGTACACAGGATCCCCGATCTTCTCTCCATGTTATCTTATGTACACAGGATCCCCGATCTCCTCCATGTTATCTTATGTACACAGGATCCCTGATCTCTCCTCCATGTTATCTTATGTACACAGGATCCCCGATCTCCTCCATGTTATCTTATGTACACAGGATCCCCGATCTCCTCCATGTTATCTTATGTACACAGGATCCCCGATCTCCTCCATGTTATCTTATGTACACAGGATCCCCGATCTCCTCCATGTCATCTTATGTACACAGGATCCCCGATATCCTCCATGTCATCTTATGTACACAGGATCCCCGATCTCCTCTATGTTATCTTATGTACACAGGATCCCCCATCTCTCCTCTATGTTATCTTATGTACACAGGATCCCCGATCTCCTCCATGTTATCTTATGTACACAGGATCCCCGATCTCCTCTCCATGTTATCTTATGTACACAGGATCCCCGATCTCTCCTCCATGTTATCTTATGTACACAGGATCCCCGATCTCCTCCATGTTATCTTATGTACACAGGATCCCCGATCTCCTCCATGTTATCTTATGTACACAGGATCCCCGATCTCCTCTCCATGTCATCTTATGTACACAGGATCCCGATCTCCTCCATGTTATCTTATGTATACATTATCCCCGATCTCCTCTCCATGTCATCTTATGTACACAGGATCCCTGATCTCCTCCATGTTATCTTATGTACACAGGATCCCCGATCTCCTCCATGTCATCTTATGTACACAGGATCCCCGATCTCCTCCATGTTATCTTATGTACACAGGATCCCCGATCTCCTCCATGTTATCTTATGTACACAGGATCCCCGATCTCCTCTCCATGTTATCTTATGTACACAGGATCCCCAATCTCCTCTCCATGTTATCTTATGTACACAGGATCCCCGATCTCCTCCATGTCATCTTATGTACACAGGATCCCCGATCTCCTCCATGTTATCTTATGTACACAGGATCCTCGATCTCTCCTCCATGTTATCTTATGTACACAGGATCCCCGATCTCCTCCATGTTATCTTATGTACACAGGATCCCCGATCTCTCCCCATGTTATCTTATGTACACAGGATCCCCGATCTCCTCCATGTTATCTTATGTACACAGGATCCCCGATCTCCTCCATGTTATCTTATGTACACAGGATCCCCGATCTCTCCTCCATGTTATCTTATGTACACAGGATCCCCGATCTCCTCCATGTTATCTTATGTACACAGGATCCCCGATCTCCTCCATGTTATCTTATGTACACAGGATCCCCGATCTCTCCTCCATGTTATCTTATGTACACAGGATCCCCGATCTCCTCCATGTTATCTTATGTACACAGGATCCCCAATCTCCTCCATGTTATCTTATGGACACAGGATCCCCGATCTCCTCCATGTTATCTTATGTACACAGGATCCCTGATCTCCTCCATGTTATCTTATGTACACAGGATCCCCGATCTCCTCCATGTTATCTTATGTACACAGGATCCCCGATCTCCTCTCCATGTTATCTGATGTACACAGGATCCCCGATCTCCTCCATGTTATCTTATGTACACAGGATCCCCGATCTCTCCTCCATGTTATCTTATGTACACAGGATCCCCGATCTCTCCTCCATGTTATCTTATGTACACAGGATCCCTGATCTCCTCCATGTTATCTTATGTACACAGGATCACCGATCTCCTCCATGTTATCTTATGTACACAGGATCCCCGATCTCCTCCATGTTATCTTATGTACACAGGATCCCCGATCTCCTCTATGTTATCTTATGTACACAGGATCCCCGATCTCCTCCATGTTATTTTATGTACACAGGATCCCTGATCTCTCCTCCATGTTATCTTATGTACACAGGATCCCCCGATCTCCTCCATGTTATATTATGTACACAGGATCCCCGATCTCCTCCATGTTATCTTATGTACACAGGATCCCTGATCTCTCCTCCATGTTATCTTATGTACACAGGATCCCCGATCTCCTCTCCATGTTATCTTATGTACACAGGATCCCCGATCTCCTCTCCATGTTATGTTATGTACACAGGATCCCCGATCTCCTCCATGTTATCTTATGTACACAGGATCCCCGATCTCCTCCATGTTATCTTATGTACACAGGATCCCCGATCTCCTCCATGTCATCTTATGTACACAGGATCCCCGATCTCTCCTCCATGTTATCTTATGTACACAGGATCATTGATCTCTCCTCCATGTTATCTTATGTACACAGGATCCCCGATCTCTCCTCCATGTTATGTTATGTACACAGGATCCCCGATCTCCTCCATGTTATCTTATGTACACAGGATCCCCGATCTCTCCTCCATGTTATGTTATGTACACAGGATCCCCAATCTCCTCTCCATGTTATCTTATGTACACAGGATCCCCGATCTCCTCTATGTTATCTTATGTACACAAGATCCCCGATCTCTCCTCCATGTCATCTTATGTACACAGGATCCCTGATCTCCTCCATGTTATTTTATGTACACAGTATCCCCGATCTCTCCTCCATGTTATCTTATGTACACAGGATCCCCGATCTCCTCCATGTTATCTTATGTACACAGGATCCCCGATCTCCTCCATGTTATCTTGTGTACACAGGATCCCCGATCTCCTCCATGTCATCTTATGTACACAGGATCCCCGATCTCTCCTCCATGTCATCTTATGTACACAGGATCCCGATCTCCTCCATGTTATCTTATGTACACATTATCCCCGATCTCCTCTCCATGTCATCTTATGTACACAGGATCCCTGATCTCCTCCATGTTATCTTATGTACACAGGATCCCTGATCTCCTCCATGTTATCTTATGTACACAGGATCACCGATCTCCTCCATGTTATCTTATGTACACAGGATCCCCGATCTCCTCCATGTTATCTTATGTACACAGGATCCCCGATCTCCTCTATGTTATCTTATGTACACAGGATCCCCGATCTCCTCCATGTTATTTTATGTACACAGGATCCCCGATCTCTCCTCCATGTTATCTTATGTACACAGGATCCCCCGATCTCCTCCATGTTATATTATGTACACAGGATCCCCGATCTCCTCCATGTTATCTTATGTACACAGGATCCCTGATCTCTCCTCCATGTTATCTTATGTACACAGGATCCCCGATCTCCTCTCCATGTTATCTTATGTACACAGGATCCCCGATCTCCTCTCCATGTTATGTTATGTACACAGGATCCCCGATCTCCTCCATGTTATCTTATGTACACAGGATCCCCGATCTCCTCCATGTTATCTTATGTACACAGGATCCCCGATCTCCTCCATGTCATCTTATGTACACAGGATCCCCGATCTCTCCTCCATGTTATCTTATGTACACAGGATCATTGATCTCTCCTCCATGTTATCTTATGTACACAGGATCCCCGATCTCTCCTCCATGTTATGTTATGTACACAGGATCCCCGATCTCCTCCATGTTATCTTATGTACACAGGATCCCCGATCTCTCCTCCATGTTATGTTATGTACACAGGATCCCCAATCTCCTCTCCATGTTATCTTATGTACACAGGATCCCCGATCTCCTCTATGTTATCTTATGTACACAAGATCCCCGATCTCTCCTCCATGTCATCTTATGTACACAGGATCCCTGATCTCTCCTCCATGTTATCTTATGTACACAGGATCCCCGATCTCCTCTCTATGTTATCTTATGTACACAGGATCCCCTATATCCTCCATGTCATCTTATGTACACAGGATCCCCGATCTCTCCTCCATGTTATCTTATGTACACAGGATCCCCGATCTCCTCCATGTTATCTTATGTACACAGGATCCCCGATCTCCTCCATGTTATCTTATGTACACAGGATCCCCAATCTCCTCTCCATATTATCTTATGTACACAGGATCCCCGATCTCCTCTATGTTATCTTATGTACACAAGATCCCCGATCTCTCCTCCATGTCATCTTATGTACACAGGATCCCTGATCTCCTCCATGTTATTTTATGTACACAGGATCCCCGATCTCTCCTCCATGTTATCTTATGTACACAGGATCCCCGATCTCCTCCATGTTATCTTATGTACACAGGATCCCCGATCTCCTCCATGTTATCTTATGTACACAGGATCCCCGATCTCCTCCATGTCATCTTATGTACACAGGATCCCCGATCTCTCCTCCATGTTATCTTATGTACACAGGATCCCCGATCTCCTCCATGTTATCTTATGTACACAGGATCCCCGATCTCCTCTCCATGTCATCTTATGTACACAGGATCCCGATCTCCTCCATGTTATCTTATGTACACATTATCCCCGATCTCCTCTCCATGTCATCTTATGTACACAGGATCCCTGATCTCCTCCATGTTATCTTATGTACACATTATCCCCGATCTCCTCTCCATGTCATCTTATGTACACAGGATCCCGATCTCCTCCATGTTATCTTATGTACACATTATCCCCGATCTCCTCTCCATGTCATCTTATGTACACAGGATCCCCGATCTCCTCCATGTTATCTTATGTACACAGGATCCCCGATCTCCTCCATGTTATCTTATGTACACAGGACCCCCGATCTCCTCCATGTTATCTTATGTACGCAGGATCCCCGATCTCTCCTCCATGTTATCTTCTGTAAGCAGGATCCCCGATCTCCTCCATGTTATCTTATGTACACAGGATCCCCGATCTCCTCCATGTTATGTTATGTACACAGGATCCCCGATCTCCTCCATGTTATCTTATGTACACAGGATCCCCGATCTCTTCCATGTTATCTTATGTACACAGGATCCCCGATCTCCTCCATGTTATCTTATGTACACAGGATCTCCGATCTCCTCCATGTTATCTTATGTACACAGAATCCCCGATCTCCTCCATGTTATCTTATGTACACAGGATCCCCGATCTCCTCCATGTTATCTTATGTACACAGGATCCCCGATCTCCTCCATGTTATCTTATGTACACAGGATCCCCAAACTCCTCTCCATGTTATCTTATGTACACAGGATCCCCGATCTCCTCCATGTTATCTTATGTACACAGGATCCCCGATCTCCTCCATGTTATCTTATGTACACAGGATCCCCGATCTCCCCTCTATGTTATCTTATGTACACAGGATCCCCGATCTCCCCTCCATGTTATCTTATGTACACAGGATCCCCGATCTCTCCTCCATGTCATCTTATGTATACAGGATCCCCGATCTCTCCTCCATGTTATCTTATGTACACAGGATCCCCGATCTCCTCCATGTTATCTTATGTACACAGGATCCCCGATCTCCTCCATGTTATCTTATGTACACAGGATCCCCGATCTCTCCTCCATGTCATCTTATGTACACAGGATCCCCGATCTCTCCTCTATGTTATCTTATGAACACAGGATCCCCGATCTCTCCTCCATCTTATCTTATGTACACAGGATCCCCGATCTCTCCTCCATGTTATCTTATGTACACAGGATCCCCGATCTCCTCTCCATGTTATCTTATGTACACAGGATCCCCGATCTCCTCCATGTTATCTTATGTACACAGGATCCTCGATCTCCTCTCCATGTCATCTTATGTACACAGGATCCCCGATCTCCTCCATGTTATCTTATGTACACAAGATCCCCGATCTCCTCCATGTTATCTTATGTACACAAGATCCCCGATCTCCTCCATGTTATCTTATGTACACAGGATCCCCGATCTCCTCCATGTTATCTTATGTACACAGGATCCCCTATATCCTCCATGTCATCTTATGTACACAGGATCCCCGATCTCTCCTCCATGTTATCTTATGTACACAGGATCCCCGATCTCCTCCATGTTATCTTATGTACACAAGATCCCCGATCTCTCCTCCATGTCATCTTATGTATAGAGGATCCCCGATCTCCTCCATGTTATCTTATGTACGCAGGATCCCCGATCTCTCCTCCATGTTATCTTATGTACACAGGATCCCCGATCTCCCCTCCATGTTATCTTTATGTACACAGGATCACCGATCTCTCCATGTTATCTTATGTACACAGGATCCCCGATCTCCTCCATGTTATCTTATGTACACAGGATCCCTGATCTCCTCCATGTTATCTTATGTACACAGGATCCCCGATCTCCCCTCCATGTTATCTTATGTACACAGGATCACCGATCTCCTCCATGTTATCTTATGTACGCAGGATCCCCGATCTCTCCTCCATGTTATCTTATGTACACAGGATCCCCGATCTCCTCCATGTTATCTTATGTACACAGGATCCCCGATCTCCTCCATGTTATCTTATGTACACAGGATCCCCGATCTCCTCCATGTTATCTTATGTACACAGGATCCCTGATCTCCTCCATGTTATCTTATGTACACAGGATCCCCGATCTCCCCTCTATGTTATCTTATGTACACAGGATCCCCGATCTCCTCTCCATGTTATCTTATGTACACAGGATCCCCGATCTCCTCTCCATGTTATCTTATGTACACAGGATCCCCGATCTCCTCCATGTTATCTTATGTACACAGGATCCCCGATCTCCTCCATGTCATCTTATGTACACAGGATCCCCGATCTCCTCTATGTTATCTTATGTACACAGGATCCCCGATCTCTCCTCTATGTTATCTTATGTACACAGGATCCCCGATCTCTCCTCCATGTTATCTTATGTACACAGGATTCCCGATCTCCTCCATGTTATCTTATGTACACAGGATCCCCAATCTCCTCCATGTTATCTTATGTACACAGGATCCCCGATCTCTCCTCCATGTTATCTTATGTACACAGGATCCCCGATCTCCTCCATGTTATCTTATGTACACAGGATCCCTGATCTCTCCTCCATGTTATCTTATGTACACAGGATCCCTCATCTCTCCTCCATGTTATCTTATGTACACAGGATCCCCGATCTCTCCTCCATGTTATCTTATGTACACAGGATCCCCGATCTCCTCTATGTTATCTTATGTACACAGGATCCCCGATCTCCTCTCCATGTTATCTTATGTACACAGGATCCCCGATCTCCTCCATATTATCTTATGTACACAGGATCCCCAATCTCCTCCATGTTATCTTATGTACACAGGATCCCCGATCTCCTCCATGTTATCTTATGTACACAGGATCCCTGATCTCCTCCATGTTATCTTATGTACACAGGATCCCCGATCTCCTCCATGTTATCTTATGTACACAGGATCCCCGATCTCCTCTCCATGTTATCTGATGTACACAGGATCCCCGATCTCCTCCATGTTATCTTATGTACACAGGATCCCCGATCTCTCCTCCATGTTATCTTATGTACACAGGATCCCCGATCTCTCCTCCATGTTATCTTATGTACACAGGATCCCTGATCTCCTCCATGTTATCTTATGTACACAGGATCACCGATCTCCTCCATGTTATCTTATGTACACAGGATCCCCGATCTCCTCCATGTTATCTTATGTACACAGGATCCCCGATCTCCTCTATGTTATCTTATGTACACAGGATCCCCGATCTCCTCCATGTTATTTTATGTACACAGGATCCCCGATCTCTCCTCCATGTTATCTTATGTACACAGGATCCCCCCGATCTCCTCCATGTTATATTATGTACACAGGATCCCCGATCTCCTCCATGTTATCTTATGTACACAGGATCCCTGATCTCTCCTCCATGTTATCTTATGTACACAGGATCCCCGATCTCCTCTCCATGTTATCTTATGTACACAGGATCCCCGATCTCCTCTCCATATTATGTTATGTACACAGGATCCCCGTTCTCCTCCATGTTATCTTATGTACACAGGATCCCCGATCTCCTCCATGTTATCTTATGTACACAGGATCCCCGATCTCCTCCATGTTATCTTATGTACACAGGATCCCCGATCTCCTCCATGTCATCTTATGTACACAGGATCCCCGATCTCTCCTCCATGTTATCTTATGTACACAGAATCATTGATCTCTCCTCCATGTTATCTTATGTACACAGGATCCCCGATCTCTCCTCCATGTTATGTTATGTACACAGGATCCCCGATCTCTCCTCCATGTTATCTTATGTACACAGGATCCCCGATCTTCTCTCCATGTTATCTTATGTACACAGGATCCCCGATCTCCTCCATGTTATCTTATGTACACAGGATCCCTGATCTCTCCTCCATGTTATCTTATATACAAAGGATCCCCGATCTCCTCCCCATGTTATCTTATGTACACAGGATCCCCGATCTTCTCTCCATGTTATCTTATGTACACAGGATCCCCGATCTCCTCCATGTTATCTTATGTACACAGGATCCCCGATCTCCTCCATGTTATCTTATGTACACAGGATCCCCGATCTCCTCCATGTTATCTTATGTACACAGGATCCCCGATCTCCTCCATGTCATCTTATGTACACAGGATTCCCGATCTCTCCTCCATGTTATCTTATGTACACAGGATCCCCGATCTTCTCTCCATGTTATCTTATGTACACAGGATCCCCGATCTCCTCCATGTTATCTTATGCACACAGGATCCCCGATCTCTCCTCCATGTTATCTTATGTACACAGGATCCCCGATCTTCTCTCCATGTTATCTTATGTACACAGGATCCCCGATCTCCTCCATGTTATCTTATGTACACAGGATCCCTGATCTCTCCATGTTATCTTATGTACACAGGATCCCCGATCTCCTCCATGTTATCTTATGTACACAGGATCCCCGATCTCCTCCATGTTATCTTATGTACACAGGATCCCCGATCTCCTCCATGTTATCTTATGTACACAGGATCCCCGATCTCCTCCATGTCATCTTATGTACACAGGATCCCCGATATCCTCCATGTTATCTTATGTACACAGGATCCCCGATCTCTCCTCCATGTTATCTTATGTACACAGGATCCCCGATCTCCTCTCCATGTTATCTTATGTACACAGGATCCCCGATCTCCTCCATGTTATCTTATGTACACAGGACCCCCGATCTCCTCCATGTTATCTTATGTACACAGGACCCCCGATCTCCTCCATGTTATCTTATGTACACAGGATCCCCGATCTCTCCTCCATGTTATCTTATGTACGCAGGATCTCCGATCTCCTCCATGTTATCTTATGTACACAGGATCCCCGATCTCCTCCATGTTATCTTATGTACACAGGATCCCCGATCTCCTCCATGTTATCTTATGTACACAGGATCCCTGATCTCCTCCATGTTATCTTATGTACACAGGATCCCCGATCTCCTCCATGTTATCTTATGTACACAGGATCCCCGAACTCCTCTCCATGTTATCTTATGTACACAGGATCCCCGATCTCCCCTCCATGTTATCTTATGTACAAAGGATCCCCGATCTCCCCTCCATGTTATCTTATGTACACAGGATCCCCGATCTCTCCTCCATGTCATCTTATCTACACAGGATCCCCGATCTCTCCTCCATCTTATCTTATGTACACAGGATCCCCAATCTCTCCTCCATGTTATCTTATGTACACAGGATCCCCGATCTCCTCTCCATGTTATCTTATGTACACAGGATCCCCGATCTCCTCCATGTTATCTTATGTACACAGGATCACCGATCTCCTCTCCATGTTATCTTATGTACACATGATCCCCGATCTCCTCCATGTCATCTTATGTACACAGGATCCCCGATCTCCTCCATGTTATCTTATGTACACAGGATCCCCGATCTCCTCCATGTTATCTTATGTACACAGGATCCCCGATCTCCCCTCCATGTTATCTTATGTACACAGGATCCCCGATCTCCTCCATGTTATCTTATGTACACAGGATCCCCGATCTCCCCTCCATGTTATCTTATGTACACAGGATCCCCGATCTCCTCCATGTTATCTTATGTACACAGGATCCCCGATCTCCTCCATGTCATCTTATGTACACAGGATCCCCGATCTCCTCCATGTTATCTTATGTACACAGGATCCCCGATCTCCTCTCCATGTCATCTTATGTACACAGTATCCCCGATCTCTCCTTCATGTTATCTTATGTACACAGGATCCCTGATCTCTTCCATGTTATCTTATGTACACAGGATCCCCGATCTCCTCCATGTTATCTTATGTACACAGGATCCCCGATCTCTCCTCCATGTTATCTTATGTACACAGGATCCCCGATCTCTCCTCCATGTTATCTTATGTACACAGGATCCCCGATCTCCTCCATCTTATCTTATGTACACAGGATCCCCGATCTACTCTCCATGTTATCTTATGTACACAGGATCCCCGATCTCCTCCATGTTATCTTATGTACACAGGATCCCCGATCTCTCCTCCATGTTATCTTATGTACACAGGATCCCCCATCTCCTCCATGTTATCTTATGTACGCAGGATCCCCGATCTCCTCCATGTCATCTTATGTACGCAGGATCCCCGATCTCCTCCATGTTATCTTATGTACACAGGATCCCCGATCTCCTCCATCTTATCTTATGTACACAGGATCCCCAATCTCCTCTCCATGTTATCTTATGTACACAGGATCCCCGATCTCCTCTCCATGTTAGCTTATGTACACAGGATCCCCGATCTCCTCCATGTTATCTTATGTAAACAGGATCCCCAATCTCTCCTCCATGTTATCTTATGTACACAGGATCCCCGATCTCCTCCATGTTATCTTATGTACACAGGATCCCCGATGTCCTCCATGTCATCTTATGTACACAGGACCCCCGATCTCCTCCATGTTATCTTATGTACGCAGGATCCCCGATCTCTCCTCCATGTTATCTTCTGTAAGCAGGATCCCCGATCTCCTCCATGTTATCTTATGTACACAGGATCCCCGATCTCCTCCATGTTATCTTATGTACACAGGATCCCCGATCTCCTCCATGTTATCTTATGTACAAAGGATCCCCGATCTCTTCCATGTTATCTTATGTACACAGGATCCCCGATCTCCTCCATGTTATCTTATGTACACAGGATCTCCGATCTGCTCCATGTTATCTTATGTACACAGAATCCCCGATCTCCTCCATGTTATCTTATGTACACAGGATCCCCGATCTCCTCCATGTTATCTTATGTACACAGGATCCCCGATCTCCTCCATGTTATCTTATGTACACAGGATCCCCAAACTCCTCTCCATGTTATCTTATGTACACAGGATCCCCGATCTCCTCCATGTTATCTTATGTACACAGGATCCCCGATCTCCTCCATGTTATCTTATGTACACAGGATCCCCGATCTCCCCTCCATGTTATCTTATGTACACAGGATCCCCGATCTCCCCTCCATGTTATCTTATGTACACAGGATCCCCGATCTCTCCTCCATGTCATCTTATGTATACAGGATCCCCGATCTCTCCTCCATGTTATCTTATGTACACAGGATCCCCGATCTCCTCCATGTTATCTTATGTACACAGGATCCCCGATCTCTCCTCCATGTCATCTTATGTACACAGGATCCCCGATCTCTCCTCTATGTTATCTTATGAACACAGGATCCCCGATCTCTCCTCCATCTTATCTTATGTACACAGGATCCCCGATCTCTCCTCCATGTTATCTTATGTACACAGGATCCCCGATCTCCTCTCCATGTTATCTTATGTACACAGGATCCCCGATCTCCTCCATGTTATCTTATGTACACAGGATCCTCGATCTCCTCTCCATGTCATCTTATGTACACAGGATCCCCGATCTCCTCCATGTTATCTTATGTACACAAGATCCCAGATCTCCTCCATGTTATCTTATGTACACAAGATCCCCGATCTCCTCCATGTTATCTTATGTACACAGGATCCCCGATCTCCTCCATGTTATCTTATGTACACAGGATCCCCGATCTACTCTCTATGTTATCTTATTTACACAGGATCCCCTATATCCTCCATGTCATCTTATGTACACAGGATCCCCGATCTCTCCTCCATGTTATCTTATGTACACAGGATCCCCAATCTCCTCCATGTTATCTTATGTACAGAGGATCCCCGATCTCCTCCATGTTATCTTATGTACGCAGGATCCCCGATCTCTCCTCCATGTTATCTTATGTACACAGGATCCCCGATCTCCCCTCCATGTTATCTTATGTACACAGGATCACCGATCTCCTCCATGTTATCTTATGTACGCAGGATCCCCGATCTCTCCTCCATGTTATCTTATGTACACAGGATCCCCGATCTCCCAACCATGTTATCTTATGTACACAGGATCCCCGATCTCCTCCATGTTATCTTATGTACACAGGATCCCCGATCTCCTCCATGTTATCTTATGTACACAGGATCCCCGATCTCTCCTCCATGTCATCTTATGTACACAGGATCCCCGATCTCTCCTCTATGTTATCTTATGAACACAGGATCCCCGATCTCTCCTCCATCTTATCTTATGTACACAGGATCCCCGATCTCTCCTCCATGTTATCTTATGTACACAGGATCCCCGATCTCCTCTCCATGTTATCTTATGTACACAGGATCCCCGATCTCCTCCATGTTATCTTATGTACACAGGATCCTCGATCTCCTCTCCATGTCATCTTATGTACACAGGATCCCCGATCTCCTCCATGTTATCTTATGTACACAAGATCCCCGATCTCCTCCATGTTATCTTATGTACACAAGATCCCCGATCTCCTCCATGTTATCTTATGTACACAGGATCCCCGATCTCCTCCATGTTATCTTATGTACACAGGATCCCCTATATCCTCCATGTCATCTTATGTACACAGGATCCCCGATCTCTCCTCCATGTTATCTTATGTACACAGGATCCCCGATCTCCTCCATGTTATCTTATGTACACAAGATCCCCGATCTCTCCTCCATGTCATCTTATGTACAGAGGATCCCCGATCTCCTCCATGTTATCTTATGTACGCAGGATCCCCGATCTCTCCTCCATGTTATCTTATGTACACAGGATCCCCGATCTCCCCTCCATGTTATCTTTATGTACACAGGATCACCGATCTCTCCATGTTATCTTATGTACACAGGATCCCCGATCTCCTCCATGTTATCTTATGTACACAGGATCCCTGATCTCCTCCATGTTATCTTATGTACACAGGATCCCCGATCTCCCCTCCATGTTATCTTATGTACACAGGATCACCGATCTCCTCCATGTTATCTTATGTACGCAGGATCCCCGATCTCTCCTCCATGTTATCTTATGTACACAGGATCCCCGATCTCCTCCATGTTATCTTATGTACACAGGATCCCCGATCTCCTCCATGTTATCTTATGTACACAGGATCCCTGATCTCCTCCATGTTATCTTATGTACACAGGATCCCCGATCTCCCCTCTATGTTATCTTATGTACACAGGATCCCCGATCTCCTCTCCATGTTATCTTATGTACACAGGATCCCCGATCTCCTCTCCATGTTATCTTATGTACACAGGATCCCCGATCTCCTCCATGTTATCTTATGTACACAGGATCCCCGATCTCCTCCATGTCATCTTATGTACACAGGATCCCCGATCTCCTCTATGTTAACTTATGTACACAGGATCCCCGATCTCTCCTCTATGTTATCTTATGTACACAGGATCCCCGATCTCTCCTCCATGTTATCTTATGTACACAGGATCCCCGATCTCCTCCATGTTATCTTATGTACACAGGATCCCCAATCTCCTCCATGTTATCTTATGTACACAGGATCCCCGATCTCTCCTCCATGTTATCTTATGTACACAGGATCCCCGATCTCCTCCATGTTATCTTATGTACACAGGATCCCTGATCTCTCCTCCATGTTATCTTATGTACACAGGATCCCTCATCTCTCCTCCATGTTATCTTATGTACACAGGATCCCCGATCTCTCCTCCATGTTATCTTATGTACACAGGATCCCCGATCTCCTCTATGTTATCTTATGTACACAGGATCCCCGATCTCCTCTCCATGTTATCTTATGTACACAGGATCCCCGATCTCCTCCATATTATCTTATGTACACAGGATCCCCAATCTCCTCCATGTTATCTTATGTACACAGGATCCCCGATCTCCTCCATGTTATCTTATGTACACAGGATCCCCGATCTCCTCCATGTTATCTTATGTACACAGGATCCCCGATCTCCTCTCCATGTTATCTGATGTACACAGGATCCCCAATCTCCTCTCCATGTTATCTTATGTACACAGGATCCCCGATCTCCTCTCCATGTTAGCTTATGTACACAGGATCCCCGATCTCCTCCATGTTATCTTATGTAAACAGGATCCCCAATCTCTCCTCCATGTTATCTTATGTACACAGGATCCCCGATCTCCTCCATGTTATCTTATGTACACAGGATCCCCGATGTCCTCCATGTCATCTTATGTACACAGGACCCCCGATCTCCTCCATGTTATCTTATGTACGCAGGATCCCCGATCTCTCCTCCATGTTATCTTCTGTAAGCAGGATCCCCGATCTCCTCCATGTTATCTTATGTACACAGGATCCCCGATCTCCTCCATGTTATCTTATGTACACAGGATCCCCGATCTCCTCCATGTTATCTTATGTACAAAGGATCCCCGATCTCTTCCATGTTATCTTATGTACACAGGATCCCCGATCTCCTCCATGTTATCTTATGTACACAGGATCTCCGATCTGCTCCATGTTATCTTATGTACACAGAATCCCCGATCTCCTCCATGTTATCTTATGTACACAGGATCCCCGATCTCCTCCATGTTATCTTATGTACACAGGATCCCCGATCTCCTCCATGTTATCTTATGTACACAGGATCCCCAAACTCCTCTCCATGTTATCTTATGTACACAGGATCCCCGATCTCCTCCATGTTATCTTATGTACACAGGATCCCCGATCTCCTCCATGTTATCTTATGTACACAGGATCCCCGATCTCCCCTCCATGTTATCTTATGTACACAGGATCCCCGATCTCCCCTCCATGTTATCTTATGTACACAGGATCCCCGATCTCTCCTCCATGTCATCTTATGTATACAGGATCCCCGATCTCTCCTCCATGTTATCTTATGTACACAGGATCCCCGATCTCCTCCATGTTATCTTATGTACACAGGATCCCCGATCTCTCCTCCATGTCATCTTATGTACACAGGATCCCCGATCTCTCCTCTATGTTATCTTATGAACACAGGATCCCCGATCTCTCCTCCATCTTATCTTATGTACACAGGATCCCCGATCTCTCCTCCATGTTATCTTATGTACACAGGATCCCCGATCTCCTCTCCATGTTATCTTATGTACACAGGATCCCCGATCTCCTCCATGTTATCTTATGTACACAGGATCCTCGATCTCCTCTCCATGTCATCTTATGTACACAGGATCCCCGATCTCCTCCATGTTATCTTATGTACACAAGATCCCAGATCTCCTCCATGTTATCTTATGTACACAAGATCCCCGATCTCCTCCATGTTATCTTATGTACACAGGATCCCCGATCTCCTCCATGTTATCTTATGTACACAGGATCCCCGATCTACTCTCTATGTTATCTTATTTACACAGGATCCCCTATATCCTCCATGTCATCTTATGTACACAGGATCCCCGATCTCTCCTCCATGTTATCTTATGTACACAGGATCCCCAATCTCCTCCATGTTATCTTATGTACAGAGGATCCCCGATCTCCTCCATGTTATCTTATGTACGCAGGATCCCCGATCTCTCCTCCATGTTATCTTATGTACACAGGATCCCCGATCTCCCCTCCATGTTATCTTATGTACACAGGATCACCGATCTCCTCCATGTTATCTTATGTACGCAGGATCCCCGATCTCTCCTCCATGTTATCTTATGTACACAGGATCCCCGATCTCCCAACCATGTTATCTTATGTACACAGGATCCCCGATCTCCTCCATGTTATCTTATGTACACAGGATCCCCGATCTCCTCCATGTTATCTTATGTACACAGGATCCCCGATCTCTCCTCCATGTCATCTTATGTACACAGGATCCCCGATCTCTCCTCTATGTTATCTTATGAACACAGGATCCCCGATCTCTCCTCCATCTTATCTTATGTACACAGGATCCCCGATCTCTCCTCCATGTTATCTTATGTACACAGGATCCCCGATCTCCTCTCCATGTTATCTTATGTACACAGGATCCCCGATCTCCTCCATGTTATCTTATGTACACAGGATCCTCGATCTCCTCTCCATGTCATCTTATGTACACAGGATCCCCGATCTCCTCCATGTTATCTTATGTACACAAGATCCCCGATCTCCTCCATGTTATCTTATGTACACAAGATCCCCGATCTCCTCCATGTTATCTTATGTACACAGGATCCCCGATCTCCTCCATGTTATCTTATGTACACAGGATCCCCTATATCCTCCATGTCATCTTATGTACACAGGATCCCCGATCTCTCCTCCATGTTATCTTATGTACACAGGATCCCCGATCTCCTCCATGTTATCTTATGTACACAAGATCCCCGATCTCTCCTCCATGTCATCTTATGTACAGAGGATCCCCGATCTCCTCCATGTTATCTTATGTACGCAGGATCCCCGATCTCTCCTCCATGTTATCTTATGTACACAGGATCCCCGATCTCCCCTCCATGTTATCTTTATGTACACAGGATCACCGATCTCTCCATGTTATCTTATGTACACAGGATCCCCGATCTCCTCCATGTTATCTTATGTACACAGGATCCCTGATCTCCTCCATGTTATCTTATGTACACAGGATCCCCGATCTCCCCTCCATGTTATCTTATGTACACAGGATCACCGATCTCCTCCATGTTATCTTATGTACGCAGGATCCCCGATCTCTCCTCCATGTTATCTTATGTACACAGGATCCCCGATCTCCTCCATGTTATCTTATGTACACAGGATCCCCGATCTCCTCCATGTTATCTTATGTACACAGGATCCCTGATCTCCTCCATGTTATCTTATGTACACAGGATCCCCGATCTCCCCTCTATGTTATCTTATGTACACAGGATCCCCGATCTCCTCTCCATGTTATCTTATGTACACAGGATCCCCGATCTCCTCTCCATGTTATCTTATGTACACAGGATCCCCGATCTCCTCCATGTTATCTTATGTACACAGGATCCCCGATCTCCTCCATGTCATCTTATGTACACAGGATCCCCGATCTCCTCTATGTTAACTTATGTACACAGGATCCCCGATCTCTCCTCTATGTTATCTTATGTACACAGGATCCCCGATCTCTCCTCCATGTTATCTTATGTACACAGGATCCCCGATCTCCTCCATGTTATCTTATGTACACAGGATCCCCAATCTCCTCCATGTTATCTTATGTACACAGGATCCCCGATCTCTCCTCCATGTTATCTTATGTACACAGGATCCCCGATCTCCTCCATGTTATCTTATGTACACAGGATCCCTGATCTCTCCTCCATGTTATCTTATGTACACAGGATCCCTCATCTCTCCTCCATGTTATCTTATGTACACAGGATCCCCGATCTCTCCTCCATGTTATCTTATGTACACAGGATCCCCGATCTCCTCTATGTTATCTTATGTACACAGGATCCCCGATCTCCTCTCCATGTTATCTTATGTACACAGGATCCCCGATCTCCTCCATATTATCTTATGTACACAGGATCCCCAATCTCCTCCATGTTATCTTATGTACACAGGATCCCCGATCTCCTCCATGTTATCTTATGTACACAGGATCCCCGATCTCCTCCATGTTATCTTATGTACACAGGATCCCCGATCTCCTCTCCATGTTATCTGATGTACACAGGATCCCCGATCTCCTCCATGTTATCTTATGTACACAGGATCCCCGATCTCCTCTCCATGTTATCTTATGTACACAGGATCCCCGATCTCCTCCATGTTATCTTATGTACACAGGATCCTCGATCTCCTCTCCATGTCATCTTATGTACACAGGATCCCCGATCTCCTCCATGTTATCTTATGTACACAAGATCCCAGATCTCCTCCATGTTATCTTATGTACACAAGATCCCCGATCTCCTCCATGTTATCTTATGTACACAGGATCCCCGATCTCCTCCATGTTAGCTTATGTACACAGGATCCCCGATCTCCTCTCTATGTTATCTTATGTACACAGGATCCCCTATATCCTCCATGTCATCTTATGTACACAGGATCCCCGATCTCTCCTCCATGTTATCTTATGTACACAGGATCTCCGATCTCCTCCATGTTATCTTATGTACACAAGATCCCCGATCTCTCCTCCATGTCATCTTATGTACAGAGGATCCCCGATCTCCTCCATGTTATCTTATGTACGCAGGATCCCCGATCTCTCCTCGATGTTATCTTATGTACACAGGATCCCCGATCTCCCCTCCATGTTATCTTTATGTACACAGGATCACCGATCTCTCCATGTTATCTTATGTACACAGGATCCCCGATCTCCTCCATGTTATCTTATGTACACAGGATCCCTGATCTCCTCCATGTTATCTTATGTACACAGGATCCCCGATCTCCCCTCCATGTTATCTTATGTACACAGGATCACCGATCTCCTCCATGTTATCTTATGTACGCAGGATCCCCGATCTCTCCTCCATGTTATCTTATGTACACAGGATCCCCGATCTCCTCCATGTTATCTTATGTACACAGGATCCCCGATCTCCTCCATGTTATCTTATGTACACAGGATCCCCGATCTCCTCCATGTTATCTTATGTACACAGGATCCCTGATCTCCTCCATGTTATCTTATGTACACAGGATCCCCGATCTCCCCTCTATGTTATCTTATGTACACAGGATCCCCGATCTCCTCTCTATGTTATCTTATGTACACAGGATCCCCGATCTCCTCTCCATGTTATCTTATGTACACAGGATCCCCGATCTCCTCCATGTTATCTTATGTACACAGGATCCCCGATCTCCTCCATGTCATCTTATGTACACAGGATCCCCGATCTCCTCTATGTTATCTTATGTACACAGGATCCCCGATCTCTCCTCTATGTTATCTTATGTACACAGGATCCCCGATCTCTCCTCCATGTTATCTTATGTACACAGGATCCCCGATCTCTCCTCCATGTTATCTTATGTACACAGGATCCCCGATCTCCTCCATGTTATCTTATGTACACAGGATCCCTGATCTCTCCTCCATGTTATCTTATGTACACAGGATCCCTCATCTCTCCTCCATGTTATCTTATGTACACAGGATCCCCGATCTCTCCTCCATGTTATCTTATGTACACAGGATCCCCGATCTCCTCTATGTTATCTTATGTACACAGGATCCCCGATCTCCTCTCCATGTTATCTTATGTACACAGGATCCCCGATCTCCTCCATATTATCTTATGTACACAGGATCCCCAATCTCCTCCATGTTATCTTATGTACACAGGATCCCCGATCTCCTCCATGTTATCTTATGTACACAGGATCCCTGATCTCCTCCATGTTATCTTATGTACACAGGATCCCCGATCTCCTCCATGTTATCTTATGTACACAGGATCCCCGATCTCCTCTCCATGTTATCTGATGTACACAGGATCCCCGATCTCCTCCATGTTATCTTATGTACACAGGATCCCCGATCTCTCCTCCATGTTATCTTATGTACACAGGATCCCCGATCTCTCCTCCATGTTATCTTATGTACACAGGATCCCTGATCTCCTCCATGTTATCTTATGTACACAGGATCACCGATCTCCTCCATGTTATCTTATGTACACAGGATCCCCGATCTACTCCATGTTATCTTATGTACACAGGATCCCCGATCTCCTCTATGTTATCTTATGTACACAGGATCCCCGATCTCCTCCATGTTATTTTATGTACACAGGATCCCCGATCTCTCCTCCATGTTATCTTATGTACACAGGATCCCCCCGATCTCCTCCATGTTATATTATGTACACAGGATCCCCGATCTCCTCCATGTTATCTTATGTACACAGGATCCCTGATCTCTCCTCCATGTTATCTTATGTACACAGGATCCCCGATCTCCTCTCCATGTTATCTTATGTACACAGGATCCCCGATCTCCTCTCCATATTATGTTATGTACACAGGATCCCCGTTCTCCTCCATGTTATCTTATGTACACAGGATCCCCGATCTCCTCCATGTTATCTTATGTACACAGGATCCCCGATCTCCTCCATGTTATCTTATGTACACAGGATCCCCGATCTCCTCCATGTCATCTTATGTACACAGGATCCCCGATCTCTCCTCCATGTTATCTTATGTACACAGAATCATTGATCTCTCCTCCATGTTATCTTATGTACACAGGATCCCCGATCTCTCCTCCATGTTATGTTATGTACACAGGATCCCCGATCTCTCCTCCATGTTATCTTATGTACACAGGATCCCCGATCTTCTCTCCATGTTATCTTATGTACACAGGATCCCCGATCTCCTCCATGTTATCTTATGTACACAGGATCCCTGATCTCTCCTCCATGTTATCTTATATACAAAGGATCCCCGATCTCCTCCCCATGTTATCTTATGTACACAGGATCCCCGATCTTCTCTCCATGTTATCTTATGTACACAGGATCCCCGATCTCCTCCATGTTATCTTATGTACACAGGATCCCCGATCTCCTCCATGTTATCTTATGTACACAGGATCCCCGATCTCCTCCATGTTATCTTATGTACACAGGATCCCCGATCTCCTCCATGTCATCTTATGTACACAGGATTCCCGATCTCTCCTCCATGTTATCTTATGTACACAGGATCCCCGATCTTCTCTCCATGTTATCTTATGTACACAGGATCCCCGATCTCCTCCATGTTATCTTATGCACACAGGATCCCCGATCTCTCCTCCATGTTATCTTATGTACACAGGATCCCCGATCTTCTCTCCATGTTATCTTATGTACACAGGATCCCCGATCTCCTCCATGTTATCTTATGTACACAGGATCCCTGATCTCTCCATGTTATCTTATGTACACAGGATCCCCGATCTCCTCCATGTTATCTTATGTACACAGGATCCCCGATCTCCTCCATGTTATCTTATGTACACAGGATCCCCGATCTCCTCCATGTTATCTTATGTACACAGGATCCCCGATCTCCTCCATGTCATCTTATGTACACAGGATCCCCGATATCCTCCATGTTATCTTATGTACACAGGATCCCCGATCTCTCCTCCATGTTATCTTATGTACACAGGATCCCCGATCTCCTCTCCATGTTATCTTATGTACACAGGATCCCCGATCTCCTCCATGTTATCTTATGTACACAGGACCCCCGATCTCCTCCATGTTATCTTATGTACACAGGACCCCCGATCTCCTCCATGTTATCTTATGTACACAGGATCCCCGATCTCTCCTCCATGTTATCTTATGTACGCAGGATCTCCGATCTCCTCCATGTTATCTTATGTACACAGGATCCCCGATCTCCTCCATGTTATCTTATGTACACAGGATCCCCGATCTCCTCCATGTTATCTTATGTACACAGGATCCCTGATCTCCTCCATGTTATCTTATGTACACAGGATCCCCGATCTCCTCCATGTTATCTTATGTACACAGGATCCCCGAACTCCTCTCCATGTTATCTTATGT
Source organism: Aquarana catesbeiana (assembly GCA_037953035.1). Classification (NCBI taxonomy): domain Eukaryota; kingdom Metazoa; phylum Chordata; class Amphibia; order Anura; family Ranidae; genus Aquarana; species Aquarana catesbeiana. The sequence goes on from JBBHAA010002709.1 coordinate 69,190, forward strand.
ACACAGGATCCCCGATCTCCCCTCCATGTTATCTTATGTACAAAGGATCCCCGATCTCCCCTCCATGTTATCTTATGTACACAGGATCCCCGATCTCTCCTCCATGTCATCTTATCTACACAGGATCCCCGATCTCTCCTCCATCTTATCTTATGTACACAGGATCCCCAATCTCTCCTCCATGTTATCTTATGTACACAGGATCCCCGATCTCCTCTCCATGTTATCTTATGTACACAGGATCCCCGATCTCCTCCATGTTATCTTATGTACACAGGATCACCGATCTCCTCTCCATGTTATCTTATGTACACATGATCCCCGATCTCCTCCATGTCATCTTATGTACACAGGATCCCTGATCTCCTCTCCATGTTATCTTATGTACACAGGATCCCCGATCTCCTCCATGTTATCTTATGTACACAGGATCCCCGATCTCCTCCATGTTATCTTATGTACACAGGATCCCCGATCTCCCCTCCATGTTATCTTATGTACACAGGATCCCCGATCTCCTCCATGTTATCTTATGTACACAGGATCCCCGATCTCCCCTCCATGTTATCTTATGTACACAGGATCCCCGATCTCCTCCATGTTATCTTATGTACACAGGATCCCCGATCTCCTCCATGTCATCTTATGTACACAGGATCCCCGATCTCCTCCATGTTATCTTATGTACACAGGATCCCCGATCTCCTCTCCATGTCATCTTATGTACACAGTATCCCCGATCTCTCCTTCATGTTATCTTATGTACACAGGATCCCTGATCTCTTCCATGTTATCTTATGTACACAGGATCCCCGATCTCCTCCATGTTATCTTATGTACACAGGATCCCCGATCTCTCCTCCATGTTATCTTATGTACACAGGATCCCCGATCTCTCCTCCATGTTATCTTATGTACACAGGATCCCCGATCTCCTCCATCTTATCTTATGTACACAGGATCCCCGATCTACTCTCCATGTTATCTTATGTACACAGGATCCCCGATCTCCTCTCCATGTTATCTTATGTACACAGGATCCCCGATCTCCTCCATGTTATCTTATGTACACAGGATCCCCGATCTCTCCTCCATGTTATCTTATGTACACAGGATCCCCCATCTCCTCCATGTTATCTTATGTACGCAGGATCCCCGATCTCCTCCATGTCATCTTATGTACGCAGGATCCCCGATCTCCTCCATGTTATCTTATGTACACAGGATCCCCGATCTCCTCCATCTTATCTTATGTACACAGGATCCCCAATCTCCTCTCCATGTTATCTTATGTACACAGGATCCCCGATCTCCTCTCCATGTTAGCTTATGTACACAGGATCCCCGATCTCCTCCATGTTATCTTATGTAAACAGGATCCCCAATCTCTCCTCCATGTTATCTTATGTACACAGGATCCCCGATCTCCTCCATGTTATCTTATGTACACAGGATCCCCGATGTCCTCCATGTCATCTTATGTACACAGGACCCCCGATCTCCTCCATGTTATCTTATGTACGCAGGATCCCCGATCTCTCCTCCATGTTATCTTCTGTAAGCAGGATCCCCGATCTCCTCCATGTTATCTTATGTACACAGGATCCCCGATCTCCTCCATGTTATCTTATGTACACAGGATCCCCGATCTCCTCCATGTTATCTTATGTACACAGGATCCCCGATCTCTTCCATGTTATCTTATGTACACAGGATCCCCGATCTCCTCCATGTTATCTTATGTACACAGGATCTCCGATCTGCTCCATGTTATCTTATGTACACAGAATCCCCGATCTCCTCCATGTTATCTTATGTACACAGGATCCCCGATCTCCTCCATATTATCTTATGTACACAGGATCCCCGATCTCCTCCATGTTATCTTATGTACACAGGATCCCCAAACTCCTCTCCATGTTATCTTATGTACACAGGATCCCCGATCTCCTCCATGTTATCTTATGTACACAGGATCCCCGATCTCCTCCATGTTATCTTATGTACACAGGATCCCCGATCTCCCCTCCATGTTATCTTATGTACACAGGATCCCCGATCTCCCCTCCATGTTATCTTATGTACACAGGATCCCCGATCTCTCCTCCATGTCATCTTATGTATACAGGATCCCCGATCTCTCCTCCATGTTATCTTATGTACACAGGATCCCCGATCTCCTCCATGTTATCTTATGTACACAGGATCCCCGATCTCTCCTCCATGTCATCTTATGTACACAGGATCCCCGATCTCTCCTCTATGTTATCTTATGAACACAGGATCCCCGATCTCTCCTCCATCTTATCTTATGTACACAGGATCCCCGATCTCTCCTCCATGTTATCTTATGTACACAGGATCCCCGATCTCCTCTCCATGTTATCTTATGTACACAGGATCCCCGATCTCCTCCATGTTATCTTATGTACACAGGATCCTCGATCTCCTCTCCATGTCATCTTATGTACACAGGATCCCCGATCTCCTCCATGTTATCTTATGTACACAAGATCCCAGATCTCCTCCATGTTATCTTATGTACACAAGATCCCCGATCTCCTCCATGTTATCTTATGTACACAGGATCCCCGATCTCCTCCATGTTATCTTATGTACACAGGATCCCCGATCTCCTCTCTATGTTATCTTATTTACACAGGATCCCCTATATCCTCCATGTCATCTTATGTACACAGGATCCCCGATCTCTCCTCCATGTTATCTTATGTACACAGGATCCCCAATCTCCTCCATGTTATCTTATGTACACAAGATCCCCGATCTCTCCTCCATGTCATCTTATGTACAGAGGATCCCCGATCTCCTCCATGTTATCTTATGTACGCAGGATCCCCGATCTCTCCTCCATGTTATCTTATGTACACAGGATCCCCGATCTCCCCTCCATGTTATCTTATGTACACAGGATCACCGATCTCCTCCATGTTATCTTATGTACGCAGGATCCCCGATCTCTCCTCCATGTTATCTTATGTACACAGGATCCCCGATCTCCCAACCATGTTATCTTATGTACACAGGATCACCGATCTCTCCATGTTATCTTATGTACACAAGATCCCCGATCTCCTCCATGTTATCTTATGTACACAGGATCCCTGATCTCCTCCATGTTATCTTATGTACACAGGATCCCCGATCTCCCCTCCATGTTATCTTATGTACACAGGATCACCGATCTCCTCCATGTTATCTTATGTACGCAGGATCCCCGATCTCTCCTCCATGTTATCTTATGTACACAGGATCCCCGATCTCCTCCATGTTATCTTATGTACACAGGATCCCCGATCTCCTCCATGTTATCTTATGTACACAGGATCCCCGATCTCCTCCATGTTATCTTATGTACACAGGATCCCTGATCTCCTCCATGTTATCTTATGTACACAGGATCCCCGATCTCCCCTCTATGTTATCTTATGTACACAGAATCCCCGATCTCCTCTCCATGTTATCTTATGTACACAGGATCCCCGATCTCCTCTCCATGTTATCTTATGTACACAGGATCCCCGATCTCCTCCATGTTATCTTATGTACACAGGATCCCCGATCTCCTCCATGTCATCTTATGTACACAGGATCCCCGATCTCCTCTATGTTATCTTATGTACACAGGATCCCCGATCTCTCCTCTATGTTATCTTATGTACACAGGATCCCCGATCTCTCCTCCATGTTATCTTATGTACACAGGATCCCCGATCTCCTCCATGTTATCTTATGTACACAGGATCCCCAATCTCCTCCATGTTATCTTATGTACACAGGATCCCCGATCTCTCCTCCATGTTATCTTATGTACACAGGATCCCCGATCTCCTCCATGTTATCTTATGTACACAGGATCCCTGATCTCTCCTCCATGTTATCTTATGTACGCAGGATCCCCGATCTCCTCCATGTTATCTTATGTACACAGGATCCCCGATCTCCTCCATCTTATCTTATGTACACAGGATCCCCAATCTCCTCTCCATGTTATCTTATGTACACAGGATCCCCGATCTCCTCTCCATGTTAGCTTATGTACACAGGATCCCCGATCTCCTCCATGTTATCTTATGTAAACAGGATCCCCAATCTCTCCTCCATGTTATCTTATGTACACAGGATCCCCGATCTCCTCCATGTTATCTTATGTACACAGGATCCCCGATGTCCTCCATGTCATCTTATGTACACAGGACCCCCGATCTCCTCCATGTTATCTTATGTACGCAGGATCCCCGATCTCTCCTCCATGTTATCTTCTGTAAGCAGGATCCCCGATCTCCTCCATGTTATCTTATGTACACAGGATCCCCGATCTCCTCCATGTTATCTTATGTACACAGGATCCCCAATCTCCTCCATGTTATCTTATGTACACAGGATCCCCGATCTCTTCCATGTTATCTTATGTACACAGGATCCCCGATCTCCTCCATGTTATCTTATGTACACAGGATCTCCGATCTGCTCCATGTTATCTTATGTACACAGAATCCCCGATCTCCTCCATGTTATCTTATGTACACAGGATCCCCGATCTCCTCCATGTTATCTTATGTACACAGGATCCCCGATCTCCTCCATGTTATCTTATGTACACAGGATCCCCAAACTCCTCTCCATGTTATCTTATGTACACAGGATCCCCGATCTCCTCCATGTTATCTTATGTACACAGGATCCCCGATCTCCTCCATGTTATCTTATGTACACAGGATCCCCGATCTCCCCTCCATGTTATCTTATGTACACAGGATCCCCGATCTCCCCTCCATGTTATCTTATGTACACAGGATCCCCGATCTCTCCTCCATGTCATCTTATGTATACAGGATCCCCGATCTCTCCTCCATGTTATCTTATGTACACAGGATCCCCGATCTCCTCCATGTTATCTTATGTACACAGGATCCCCGATCTCTCCTCCATGTCATCTTATGTACACAGGATCCCCGATCTCTCCTCTATGTTATCTTATGAACACAGGATCCCCGATCTCTCCTCCATCTTATCTTATGTACACAGGATCCCCGATCTCTCCTCCATGTTATCTTATGTACACAGGATCCCCGATCTCCTCTCCATGTTATCTTATGTACACAGGATCCCCGATCTCCTCCATGTTATCTTATGTACACAGGATCCTCGATCTCCTCTCCATGTCATCTTATGTACACAGGATCCCCGATCTCCTCCATGTTATCTTATGTACACAAGATCCCAGATCTCCTCCATGTTATCTTATGTACACAAGATCCCCGATCTCCTCCATGTTATCTTATGTACACAGGATCCCCGATCTCCTCCATGTTATCTTATGTACACAGGATCCCCGATCTCCTCTCTATGTTATCTTATTTACACAGGATCCCCTATATCCTCCATGTCATCTTATGTACACAGGATCCCCGATCTCTCCTCCATGTTATCTTATGTACACAGGATCCCCAATCTCCTCCATGTTATCTTATGTACACAAGATCCCCGATCTCTCCTCCATGTCATCTTATGTACAGAGGATCCCCGATCTCCTCCATGTTATCTTATGTACGCAGGATCCCCGATCTCTCCTCCATGTTATCTTATGTACACAGGATCCCCGATCTCCCCTCCATGTTATCTTATGTACACAGGATCACCGATCTCCTCCATGTTATCTTATGTACGCAGGATCCCCGATCTCTCCTCCATGTTATCTTATGTACACAGGATCCCCGATCTCCCAACCATGTTATCTTATGTACACAGGATCACCGATCTCTCCATGTTATCTTATGTACACAAGATCCCCGATCTCCTCCATGTTATCTTATGTACACAGGATCCCTGATCTCCTCCATGTTATCTTATGTACACAGGATCCCCGATCTCCCCTCCATGTTATCTTATGTACACAGGATCACCGATCTCCTCCATGTTATCTTATGTACGCAGGATCCCCGATCTCTCCTCCATGTTATCTTATGTACACAGGATCCCCGATCTCCTCCATGTTATCTTATGTACACAGGATCCCCGATCTCCTCCATGTTATCTTATGTACACAGGATCCCCGATCTCCTCCATGTTATCTTATGTACACAGGATCCCTGATCTCCTCCATGTTATCTTATGTACACAGGATCCCCGATCTCCCCTCTATGTTATCTTATGTACACAGGATCCCCGATCTCCTCTCCATGTTATCTTATGTACACAGGATCCCCGATCTCCTCTCCATGTTATCTTATGTACACAGGATCCCCGATCTCCTCCATGTTATCTTATGTACACAGGATCCCCGATCTCCTCCATGTCATCTTATGTACACAGGATCCCCGATCTCCTCTATGTTATCTTATGTACACAGGATCCCCGATCTCTCCTCTATGTTATCTTATGTACACAGGATCCCCGATCTCTCCTCCATGTTATCTTATGTACACAGGATCCCCGATCTCCTCCATGTTATCTTATGTACACAGGATCCCCAATCTCCTCCATGTTATCTTATGTACACAGGATCCCCGATCTCTCCTCCATGTTATCTTATGTACACAGGATCCCCGATCTCCTCCATGTTATCTTATGTACACAGGATCCCTGATCTCTCCTCCATGTTATCTTATGTACACAGGATCCCTCATCTCTCCTCCATGTTATCATATGTACACAGGATCCCCGATCTCCTCTATGTTATCTTATGTACACAGTATCCCCGATCTCTCCTTCATGTTATCTTATGTACACAGGATCCCTGATCTCTTCCATGTTATCTTATGTACACAGGATCCCCGATCTCCTCTCCATGTTATCTTATGTACACTGGATCCCTGATCTTCTCTCCATGTTATCTTATGTACACAGGATCCCCGATCTCCTCCATGTTATCTTATGTACACAGGATCCCCGATCTCTCCTCCATGTTATCTTATGTACACAGGATCCCCGATCTCCTCTCCATGTTATCTTAGGTACACAGGATCCCCGATCTCCTCCATCTTATCTTATGTACACAGGATCCCCGATCTCCTCTCCATGTTATCTTATGTACACAGGATCCCCGATCTCCTCTCCATGTTATCTTATGTACACAGGATCCCCGATCTGCTCCATGTTATCTTATGTACACAGGATCCCCGATCTCTCCTCCATGTTATCTTATGTACACAGGATCCCCGATCTCCTCCATGTTATCTTATGTACACAGGATCCCCGATCTCTCCTCCATGTTATCTTATGTACACAGGATCCCCGATCTCCTCCATGTTATCTTATGTACACAGGATCCCCGATCTCCTCTATGTTATCTTATGTACACAGGATCCCCGATCTCCTCCATGTTATCTTATGTACACAGGATCCCCGATCTCTCCTCTATGTTATCTTATGTACACAGGATCCCCGATCTCTCCTCCATGTTATCTTATGTACACAGGATCCCCGATCTCCTCCATGTTATCTTATGTACACAGGATCCCCAATCTCCTCCATGTTATCTTATGTACACAGGATCCCCGATCTCTCCTCCATGTTATCTTATGTACACAGGATCCCCGATCTCCTCCATGTTATCTTATGTACACAGGATCCCTGATCTCTCCTCCATGTTATCTTATGTACACAGGATCCCTCATCTCTCCTCCATGTTATCTTATGTACACAGGATCCCCGATCTCCTCCATGTTATCTTATGTACACAGGATCCCTGATCTCTCCTCCATGTTATCTTATGTACACAGGATCCCTCATCTCTCCTTCATGTTATCTTATGTACACAGGATCCCCGATCTCCTTCATGTTATCTTATGTACACAGGATCCCCAATCTCCCCTCCATGTTATCTTATGTACACAGGATCCCCGATCTCCCCTCCATGTTATCTTATGTACACAGGATCCCCGATCTCCTCCATGTCATCTTATGTACACAGGATCCCTGATCTCCTCTCCATGTTATCTTATGTACACAGGATCCCCGATCTCCTACATGTTATCTTATGTACACAGGATCCCCGATCTCCCCTCCATGTTATCTTATGTACACAGGATCCCCGATCTCCTCCATGTTATCTTATGTACACAGGATCCCCGATCTCTCCTCCATGTTATCTTATGTACACAGGATCCTCGATCTCTCCTCCATGTTATCTTATGTACACAGGATCCCCGATCTCCTCCATGTCATCTTATGTACACAGGATCCCCGATCTTCTCCATGTTATCTTATGTACACAGGATCCCCGATCTCCTCTCCATGTCATCTTATGTACACAGTATCCCCGATCTCTCCTTCATGTTATCTTATGTACACAGGATCCCTGATCTCTTCCATGTTATCTTATGTACACAGGATCCCCGATCTCCTCTCCATGTTATCTTATGTACACTGGATCCCTGATCTCCTCTCCATGTTATCTTATGTACACAGGATCCCCGATCTCCTCCATGTTATCTTATGTACACAGGATCCCCGATCTCTCCTCCATGTTATCTTATGTACACAGGATCCCCGATCTCCTCTCCATGTTATCTTAGGTACACAGGATCCCCGATCTCATCCATCTTATCTTATGTACACAGGATCCCCGATCTCCTCTCCATGTTATCTTATGTACACAGGATCCCCGATCTCCTCTCCATGTTATCTTATGTACACAGGATCCCCGATCTGCTCCATGTTATCTTATGTACACAGGATCCCCGATCTCTCCTCCATGTTATCTTATGTACACAGGATCCCCGATCTCCTCCATGTTATCTTATGTACACAGGATCTCCGATCTCCTCCATGTTATCTTATGTACACAGGATCCCCGATCTCCTCCATGTTATCTTATGTACACAGGATCCCCGATCTCCTCCATGTTATCTTATGTACACAGGATCCCCGATCTCCTCCATGTTATCTTATGTACACAGGATCCCCGATGTCCTCCATGTTATCTTATGTACACAGGATCCCCGAACTCCTCTCCATGTTATCTTATGTACACAGGATCCCCGATCTCTCCTCCATGTTATCTTATGTACACAGGATCCCCGATCTCCTCCATGTTATCTTATGTACACAGGATCCCCGATCTCTCCTCCATGTCATCTTATGTACACAGGATCCCCGATCTCTCCTCTATGTTATCTTATGAACACAGGATCCCCGATCTCTCCTCCATCTTATCTTATGTACACAGGATCCCCGATCTCTCCTCCATGTTATCTTATGTACACAGGATCCCCGATCTCCTCTCCATGTTATCTTATGTACACAGGATCCCCGATCTCCTCCATGTTATCTTATGTACACAGGATCCTCGATCTCCTCTCCATGTCATCTTATGTACACAGGATCCCCGATCTCCTCCATGTTATCTTATGTACACAGGATCCCCGATCTCCTCTCCATGTCATCTTATGTACACAGGATCCCAGATCTCCTCCATGTTATCTTATGTACACAGGATCCCCGATCCTCCTCCATGTTATTTTATGTACACAGGATCCCCGATCTCTCCTCCATGTTATCTTATGTACACAGGATCCCCGATCTCCTCCATGTTATCTTATGTACACAAGATCCCCGATCTCCTCCATGTTATCTTATGTACACAGGATCCCCGATCTCCTCCATGTTATCTTATGTACACAGGATCCCCGTTCTCCTCCATGTTATCTTATGTACACAGGATCCCCGATCTCCTCTCTATGTTATCTTATGTACACAAGATCCCCGATCTCTCCTCCATGTCATCTTATGTACACAGGATCCCCAATCTCCTCCATGTTATCTTATGTACACAGGATCCCCGATCTCTCCTCCATGTTATCTTATGTACACAGGATCCCCGATCTCTCCTCTATGTTATCTTATGAACACAGGATCCTCGATCTCTCCTCCATGTCATCTTATGTATACAGGATCCCCGATCTCTCCTCCATGTTATCTTATGTACACAGGATCCCCGATCTCCTCCATGTTATCTTATGTACACAGGATCCCCGATCTCTCCTCCATGTCATCTTATGTACACAGGATCCCCGATCTCTCCTCTATGTTATCTTATGAACACAGGATCCCCGATCTCTCCTCCATCTTATCTTATGTTACACAGGATCCCCGATCTCTCCTCCATGTTATCTTATGTACACAGGATCCCCGATCTCCTCTCCATGTTATCTTATGTACACAGGATCCCCGATCTCCTCCATGTTATCTTATGTACACAGGATCCTCGATCTCCTCTCCATGTCATCTTATGTACACAGGATCCCCGATCTCCTCCATGTTATCTTATGTACACAGGATCCCCGATCTCCTCTCCATGTCATCTTATGTACACAGGATCCCAGATCTCCTCCATGTTATCTTATGTACACAGGATCCCCGATCTCCTCCATGTTATTTTATGTACACAGGATCCCCGATCTCTCCTCCATGTTATCTTATGTACACAGGATCCCCGATCTCCTCCATGTTATCTTATGTACACAAGATCCCCGATCTCCTCCATGTTATCTTATGTACACAGGATCCCCGATCTCCTCCATGTTATCTTATGTACACAGGATCCCCGTTCTCCTCCATGTTATCTTATGTACACAGGATCCCCGATCTCCTCTCTATGTTATCTTATGTACACAAGATCCCCGATCTCTCCTCCATGTCATCTTATGTACACAGGATCCCCAATCTCCTCCATGTTATCTTATGTACACAGGATCCCCGATCTCTCCTCCATGTTATCTTATGTACACAGGATCCCCGATCTCTCCTCTATGTTATCTTATGAACACAGGATCCTCGATCTCTCCTCCATGTCATCTTATGTATACAGGATCCCCGATCTCTCCTCCATGTTATCTTATGTACACAGGATCCCCGATCTCCTCCATGTTATCTTATGTACACAGGATCCCCGATCTCTCCTCCATGTCATCTTATGTACACAGGATCCCCGATCTCTCCTCTATGTTATCTTATGACACAGGATCCCCGATCTCTCCTCCATCTTATCTTATGTACACAGGATCCCCGATCTCTCCTCCATGTTATCTTATGTACACAGGATCCCCGATCTCCTCTCCATGTTATCTTATGTACACAGGATCCCCGATCTCCTCCATGTTATCTTATGTACACAGGATCCTCGATCTCCTCTCCATGTCATCTTATGTACACAGGATCCCCGATCTCCTCCATGTTATCTTATGTACACAGGATCCCTGATCTCTCCTCCATGTTATCTTATGTACACAGGATCCCCGATCTCCTCCATGTTATCTTATGTACACAAGATCCCCGATCTCCTCCAATGTTATCTTATGTACACAAGATCCCCGATCTCCTCCATGTTATCTTATGTACACAGGATCCCCGATCTCCTCCATGTTATCTTATGTACACAGGATCCCCGATCTCCTCTCTATGTTATCTTATGTACACAGGATCCCCTATATCCTCCATGTCATCTTATGTACACAGGATCCCCGATCTCTCCTCCATGTTATCTTATGTACACAGGATCCCCGATCTCCTCCATGTTATCTTATGTACACAAGATCCCCGATCTCTCCTCCATGTCATCTTATGTACAGAGGATCCCCGATCTCCTCCATGTTATCTTATGTACGCAGGATCCCCGATCTCTCCTCCATGTTATCTTATGTACACAGGATCCCCGATCTCCCCTCCATGTTATCTTATGTACACAGGATCACCGATCTCCTCCATGTTATCTTATGTACGCAGGATCCCCGATCTCTCCTCCATGTTATCTTATTTACACAGGATCCCCGATCTCCCAACCATGTTATCTTATGTACACAGGATCACCGATCTCTCCATGTTATCTTATGTACACAAGATCCCCGATCTCCTCCATGTTATCTTATGTACACAGGATCCCTGATCTCCCTCATGTTATCTTATGTACACAGGATCCCCGATCTCCCCTCCATGTTATCTTATGTACACAGGATCACCGATCTCCTCCATGTTATCTTATGTACGCAGGATCCCCGATCTCTCCTCCATGTTATCTTATGTACACAGGATCCCCCGATCTCCTCCATGTTATCTTATGTACACAGGATCCCCGATCTCCTCCATGTTATCTTATGTACACAGGATCCCCGATCTCCTCCCATGTTATCTTATGTACACAGGATCCCTGATCTCCTCCATGTTATCTTATGTACACAGGATCCCCGATCTCCCCTCTATGTTATCTTATGTACACAGGATCCCCGATCTCCTCTCCATGTTATCTTATGTACACAGGATCCCCGATCTCCTCTCCATGTTATCTTATGTACACAGGATCCCCGATCTCCTCCATGTTATCTTATGTACACAGGATCCCCGATCTCCTCCATGTCATCTTATGTACATAGGATCCCCGATCTCCTCTATGTTATCTTATGTACACAGGATCCCCGATCTCTCCTCTATGTTATCTTATGTACACAGGATCCCCGATCTCTCCTCCATGTTATCTTATGTACACAGGATCCCCGATCTCCTCCATTTTATCTTATGTACACAGGATCCCCAATCTCCTCCATGTTATCTTATGTACACAGGATCCCCGATCTCTCCTCCATGTTATCTTATGTACACAGGATCCCCGATCTCCTCCATGTTATCTTATGTACACAGGATCCCTGATCTCTCCTCCATGTAATCCTATGTACACAGGATCCCTCATCTCTCCTCCATGTTATCATATGTACACAGGATCCCCGATCTCCTCTATGTTATCTTATGTACACAGGATCCCCGATCTCCTCTCCATGTTATCTTATGTACACAGGATCCCCGATCTCCTCCATATTATCTTATGTACACAGGATCACCGATCTCCTCCATGTTATCTTATGTACACAGGATCCCTGATCTCCTCCATGTTATCTTATGTACACAGGATCCCCGATCTCCTCCATATTATCTTATGTACACAGGATCCCCGATCTCCTCCATGTTATCTTATGTACACAGGATCCCCGATCTCTCCTCTATGTTATCTTATGTACACAGGATCCCCGATCTCTCCTCCATGTTATCTTATGTACACAGGATCCCCGATCTCCTCCATGTTATCTTATGTACACAGGATCCCCAATCTCCTCCATGTTATCTTATGTACACAGGATCCCCGATCTCTTCCTCCATGTTATCTTATGTACACAGGATCCCCGATCTCCTCCATGTTATCTTATGTACACAGGATCCCTGATCTCTCCTCCATGTTATCTTATGTACACAGGATCCCTCATCTCTCCTCCATGTTATCTTATGTACACAGGATCCCCGATCTCCTCCATGTTATCTTATGTACACAGGATCCCTGATCTCTCCTCCATGTTATCTTATGTACACAGGATCCCTCATCTCTCCTTCATGTTATCTTATGTACACAGGATCCCCGATCTCCTTCATGTTATCTTATGTACACAGGATCCCCAATCTCCCTCCATGTTATCTTATGTACACAGGATCCCCGATCTCCCCTCCATGTTATCTTATGTACACAGGATCCCCGATCTCCTCCATGTCATCTTATGTACACAGGATCCCTGATCTCCTCTCCATGTTATCTTATGTACACAGGATCCCCGATCTCTCCTCCATCTTATCTTATGTACACAGGATCACCGATTTCTCCATGTTATCTTATGTACACAGGATCCCCGATCTCTCCTCCATGTTATCTTATGTACACAGGATCCCCGATCTCCTCTCCATGTTATCTTATGTACACAGGATCCCCGATCTCCTCCATGTTATCTTATGTACACAGGATCCCTGATCTCCTCTCCATGTTATCTTATGTACACAGGATCCCCGATCTCCCCTCCATGTTATCTTATGTACACAGGATCCCCGATCTCCTCTCCATGTTATCTTATGTACACAGGATCCCCGATCTCCTCCATGTTATCTTATGTACACAGGAATCCCCGAACTCCTCTCCATGTTTTCTTATGTACACAGGATCCCCGATCTCCCCTCCATGTTATCTTATGTACACAGGATCCCCGATCTTCCCTCCATGTTATCTTATGTACACAGGATCCCCGATCTCTCCTCCATGTCATCTTATGTACACAGGATCCCCGATCTCTCCTCCATCTTATCTTATGTACACAGGATCTCCGATCTCTCCTCCATGTTATCTTATGTACACAGAATCCCCGATATCCTCTCCATGTTATCTTATGTACACAGGATCTCCGATCTCCTCCATGTTATCTTATGTACACAGGATCCCCGATCTCCTCTCCATGTTATCTTATGTACACATGATCCCCGATCTCCCCTCTATGTTATCTTATGTACACAGGATCCCCGATCTCTCCTCCATGTTATCTTATGTACACAGGATCCCCGATCTCCTCCATGTTATCTTATGTACACAGGATCCCCGATCTCCTCCATGTTATCTTATGTACACAGGATCCCCGATCTCCTCTCCATGTCATCTTATGTACACAGGATCCCAGATCTCCTCCATGTTATCTTATGTACACAGGATCCCCGATCTCCTCCATGTTATTTTATGTACACAGGATCCCCGATCTCTCCTCCATGTTATCTTATGTACACAGGATCCCCGATCTCCTCCATGTTATCTTATGTACACAAGATCCCCGATCTCCTCCATGTTATCTTATGTACACAGGATCCCCGATCTCCTCCATGTTATCTTATGTACACAGGATCCCCGTTCTCCTCCATGTTATCTCATGTACACAGGATCCCGATCTCCTCTCTATGTTATCTTATGTACACAAGATCCCCGATCTCTCCTCCATGTCATCTTATGTACACAGGATCCCCAATCTCCTCCATGTTATCTTATGTACACAGGATCCCCGATCTCTCCTCCATGTTATCTTATGTACACAGGATCACCGATCTCCTCCATGTTGTCTTATGTACACAGGATCCCCACTCTCCCCTCCATGTTATCTTATGTACACAGGATCACCGATCTCTCCATGTTATCTTATGTACACAGGATCCCCGATCTCCATGTTATCTTATGTACACAGGATCCCCGATCTCCTCCATGTTATCTTATGTACACAGGATCCCAGATCTCCTCTATGTTATCTTATGTACACAGGATCTCCGATCTTTCCTCCATGTTATCTTATGTACACAGGATCCCTGATCTCTCCTCCATGTTATCTTATGTACACAGGATCCCTGATCTCCTCCATGTTATCTTATGTACACAGGATCCCCGATCTCCTCCATGTTATCTTATGTACACAGGATCCCCGATCTCCTCCATGTTATCTTATGTACACAGGATCCCCGATCTCCTCCATCTTATCTTATGTACACAGGATCCCCGATCTCCTCTCCATGTTATCTTATGTACACAGGATCCCCGATCTCTCCTCCATGTTATCTTATGTACACAGGATCCCCGATCTCCTCTCCATGTTATCTTATGTACACAGGATCCCCGATCTCCTCCATGTTATCTTATGTACACAGGATCCCCGATCTCTTCCATGTTATCTTATGTACACAGGATCCCCGATCTCCTCCATGTTATCTTATGTACAACAGGATCCCCGATCTCCTCCATGTTATCTTATGTACACAGGATCCCCGATCTCCTCTCCATGTTATCTTATGTACACAGGATCCCCGATCTCTCCTCCATGTTATCTTATGTACACAGGATCCCCGATCTCCTCTCCATGTTATCTTATGTACACAGGATCCCCGATCTCCTCCATGTTATCTTATGTACACAGGATCCCCAATCTCTTCCATGTTATCTTATGTACACAGGATCCCCGATCTCTTCCATGTTATCTTATGTACACAGGATCCCCGATCTCTTCCATGTTATCTTATTTACACAGGATCCCCGATCTCTCCTCCATGTTATCTTATGTACACAGGATCCCCGATCTCCTCCATGTTATCTTATGTACACAGGATCCCCGATCTCTCCTCCATGTTATCTTATGTACACAGGATCCCCGATCTCTCCTCCATGTTATCTTATGTACACAGGATCCCCAATCTCCTCTCCATGTTATCTTATGTACACAGGATCCCCGATCTCCTCTCCATGTTATCTTATGTACACAGGATCCCCGATCTCTCCTCCATGTTATCTTATGTACACAGGATCTCCGATCTCTCCTCCATGTTAATCTTATGTACACAGGATCCCCGATCTCCTCTCCATGTTATCTTATGTACACAGGATCCCCGATCTCCTCCATATTATCTTATGTACACAGGATCTCCAATCTCTCCTCCATGTTATCTTATGTACACAGGATCCCCGATCTCCTCCATGTTATCTTATGTACACAGGATCCCCAATCTCCTCCATGTTATCTTATGTACACAGGATCCCCGATCTCTCCTCCATGTTATCTTATGTACACAGGATCCCCGATCTCCTCTCCATGTTATCTTATGTACACAGGATCCCCGATCTCTCCTATATTTTAGCTTATGTACACAGGATCCCCGATCTCTCCTCTATGTTATCTTATGTACACAGGATCCCCGATCTCCTCCATGTTATCTTATGTACACAGGATCCCCGATCTCTCCTCCATGTTATCTTATGTACACAGGATCCCGATCTCCTCCATGTTATCTTATGTACACAGGATCCCCGATCTCCCCTCTATGTTATCTTATGTACACAGGATCCCAATCTCCTCTCCATGTTATCTTATGTACACAGGATCCCCGATCTCCCCTCTATGTTATCTTATGTACACAGGATCCCCGATCTCCTCCATGTTATCTTATGTACACAGGATCCCCCGATCTCCTCCATGTTATCTTATGTACACAGGATCCCTGATCTCCTCCATGTTATCTTATGTACACAG
Source organism: Aquarana catesbeiana (assembly GCA_037953035.1). Classification (NCBI taxonomy): domain Eukaryota; kingdom Metazoa; phylum Chordata; class Amphibia; order Anura; family Ranidae; genus Aquarana; species Aquarana catesbeiana. The sequence continues at coordinate 86,067 of JBBHAA010002709.1, forward strand.
GATCCCCGATCTCCCCTCTATGTTATCTTATGTACACAGGATCCCCGATCTCCTCTCCATGTTATCTTATGTACACAGGATCCCCGATCTCCTCTATGTTATCTTATGTACACAGGATCCCTGATCTCCTCCATGTTATCTTATGTACACAGGATCCCCGATCTCCCCTCTATGTTATCTTATGTACACAGGATCCCCGATCTCCTCTCCGTGTTATCTTATGTACACAGGATCCCCGATCTCCTCTCCATGTTATCTTATGTACACAGGATCCCCGATCTCCTCCATGTTATCTTATGTACACAGGATCCCCGATCTCCTCCATGTTATCTTATGTACACAGGATCCCCGATCTCCTCCATGTCATCTTATGTACACAGGATCCCCGATCTCCTCTATGTTATCTTATGTACACAGGATCCCCCATCTCTCCTCTATGTTATCTTATGTACACAGGATCCCCGATCTCCTCCATGTTATCTTATGTACACAGGATCCCCGATCTCCTCCATGTTATCTTATGTACACAGGATCCCCGATCTCCTCTCCATGTTATCTTATGTACACAGGATCCCCGATCTCTCCTCCATGTTATCTTATGTACACAGGATCCCCCGATCTCCTCCATGTTATCTTATGTACACAGGATCCCCGATCTCCTCCATGTTATCTTATGTACACAGGATCCCCGATCTCCTCTATGTTATCTTATGTACACAGGATCCCGATCTCCTCCATGTTATCTTATGTACACAGGATCCCCGTTCTCCTCCATGTTATCTTATGTACACAGGATCCCCGATCTCCTCTCTATGTTATCTTATGTACACAAGATCCCCGATCTCTCCTCCATGTCATCTTATGTACACAGGATCCCCGATCTCCTCCATGTTATCTTATGTACACAGGATCCCCGATCTCCTCCATGTTATCTTATGTACACAGGATCCCCGATCTCCTCCATGTTATCTTATGTACACAGGATCCCCGATCTCTCCTCCATGTTATCTTATGTACACAGGATCCCGATCTCCTCCATGTTATCTTATGTACACAGGATCCCCATCTCCCTCTATGTTATCTTATGTACACAGGATCCCAATCTCCTCTCCATGTTATCTTATGTACACAGGATCCCCGATCTCCCTCTATGTTATCTTATGTACACAGGATCCCCGATCTCCTCCATGTTATCTTATGTACACAGGATCCCCGATCTCCTCCATGTTATCTTATGTACACAGGATCCCCGATCTCCTCCATGTTATCTTATGTACACAGGATCCCTGATCTCCTCCATGTTATCTTATGTACACAGGATCCCCGATCTCCCCTCTATGTTATCTTATGTACACAGGATCCCCGATCTCCTCTCCATGTTATCTTATGTACACAGGATCCCCGATCTCCTCTATGTTATCTTATGTACTCAGGATCCCCGATCTCCTCTCCATGTTATCTTATGTACACAGGATCCCCGATCTCCTCCATATTATCTTATGTACACAGGATCACCGATCTCCTCCATGTTATCTTATGTACACAGGATCCCCGATCTCCTCCATGTTATCTTATGTACACAGGATCCCCGATCTCCTCCATGTTATCTTATGTACACAGGATCCCCGATCTCCTCCATGTTATCTTATGTACACAGGATCCCCGATCTCCTTCATGTTATCTTATGTACACAGGATCCCCGATCTCCTTCATGTTATCTTATGTACACAGGATCCCCAATCTCCCCTCCATGTTATCTTATGTACACAGGATCCCCGATCTCCTCTCTATGTTATCTTATGTACACAAGATCCCCGATCTCTCCTCCATGTTATCTTATGTACACAGGATCCCCAATCTCCTCCATGTTATCTTATGTACACAGGATCCCCGATCTCTCCTCCATGTTATCTTATGTACACAGGATCACCGATCTCCTCCATGTTGTCTTATGTACACAGGATCCCCGCTCTCCCCTCCATGTTATCTTATGTACACAGGATCACCGATCTCTCCATGTTATCTTATGTACACAGGATCCCCGATCTCCATGTTATCTTATGTACACAGGATCCCCGATCTCCTCCATGTTATCTTATGTACACAGGATCCCTGATCTCTCCTCCATGTTATCTTATGTACACAGGATCCCTGATCTCTCCTCCATGTTATCTTATGTACACAGGATCCCTGATCTCCTCCATGTTATCTTATGTACACAGGATCCCCGATCTCCTCCATGTTATCTTATGTACACAGGATCCCAGATCTCCTCCATGTTATCTTATGTACACAGGATCCCCGATCTCCTCTCCATGTTATCTTATGTACACAGGATCCCCGATCTCCTCTCCATGTTATCTTATGTACACAGGATCCCCGATCTCCTCCATGTTATCTTATGTACACAGGATCCCCGATCTCTTCCATGTTAACTTATGTACACAGGATCCCCGATCTTCCTCCATGTTATCTTATGTACACAGGATCCCCGATCTCCTCCATGTTATCTTATGTACACAGGATCCCCGATCTCCTCTCCATGTTATCTTATGTACACAGGATCCCCGATCTCTCCTCCATGTTATCTTATGTACACAGGATCCCCGATCTCCTCTCCATGTTATCTAATGTACACAGGATCCCCGATCTCCTCCATGTTATCTTATGTACACAGGATCCCCGATCTCTTCCATGTTATCTTATGTACACAGGATCCCCGATCTCTTCCATGTTATCTTATGTACACAGGATCCCCAATCTCTTCCATGTTATCTTATTTACACAGGATCCCCGATCTCTCCTCCATGTTATCTTATGTACACAGGATCCCCGATCTCCTCCATGTTATCTTATGTACACAGGATCCCCGATCTCTCCTCCATGTTATCTTATGTACACAGGATCCCCGATCTCTCCTCCATGTTATCTTATGTACACAGGATCCCCAATCTCCTCTCCATGTTATCTTATGTACACAGGATCCCCGATCTCCTCTCCATGTTATCTTATGTACACAGGATCCCCGATCTCTCCTCCATGTTATCTTATGTACACAGGATCTCCGATCTCTCCTCCATGTTATCTTATGTACACAGGATCCCCGATCTCCTCTCATGTTATCTTATGTACACAGGATCCCCGATCTCCTCCATATTATCTTATGTACACAGGATCTCCGATCTCTCCTCCATGTTATCTTATGTACACAGGATCCCCGATCTCCTCTATGTTATCTTATGTACACAGGATCCCCAATCTCCTCCATGTTATCTTATGTACACAGGATCCCCGATCTCTCCTCCATGTTATCTTATGTACACAGGATCCCCGATCTCCTCTCCATGTTATCTTATGTACACAGGATCCCCGATCTCTCCTATATGTTAGCTTATGTACACAGGATCCCCGATCTTCTCCTCTATGTTATCTTATGTACACAGGATCCCGATCTCCTCCATGTTATCTTATGTACACAGGATCCCCGATCTCCTCCATGTTATCTTATGTACACAGGATCCCCGATCTCCTCCATGTTATCTTATGTACACAGGATCCCCGAACTCTCCTCCATGTTATCTTATGTACACAGGATCCCCGATCTCTCCTCCATGTTATCTTATGTACACAGGATCCCGATCTCCTCCATGTTATCTTATGTACACAGGATCCCCGATCTCCCCTCTATGTTATCTTATGTACACAGGATCCCCAATCTCCTCTCCATGTTATCTTATGTACACAGGATCCCCGATCTCCCCTCTATGTTATCTTATGTACACAGGATCCCCGATCTCCTCCATGTTATCTTATGTACACAGGATCCCCGATCTCCTCCATGTTATCTTATGTACACAGGATCCCCAATCTCCTCCATGTTATCTTATGTACACAGGATCCCCGATCTCCCCTCCATGTTATCTTATGTACACAGGATCCCCGATCTCCTCTATGTTATCTTATGTACACAGGATCCCCGATCTCCTCTCCATGTTATCTTATGTACACAGGATCCCCGATCTCCTCCATATTATCTTATGTACACAGGATCACCGATCTCCTCCATGTTATCTTATGTACACAGGATCCCCGATCTCTCCTCCATGTTATCTTATGTACACAGGATCCCGATCTCCTCCATGTTATCTTATGTACACAGGATCCCCGATCTCCCCTCTATGTTATCTTATGTACACAGGATCCCCAATCTCCTCTCCATGTTATCTTATGTACACAGGATCCCCGATCTCCCCTCTATGTTATCTTATGTACACAGGATCCCCGATCTCCTCCATGTTATCTTATGTACACAGGATCCCCGATCTCCTCCATGTTATCTTATGTACACAGGATCCCCGATCTCCTCCATGTTATCTTATGTACACAGGATCCCTGATCTCCTCCATGTTATCTTATGTACACAGGATCCCCGATCTCCCCTCTATGTTATCTTATGTACACAGGATCCCCGATCTCCTCTCCATGTTATCTTATGTACACAGGATCCCCGATCTCCTCTATGTTATCTTATGTACTCAGGATCCCCGATCTCCTCTCCATGTTATCTTATGTACACAGGATCCCCGATCTCCTCCATATTATCTTATGTACACAGGATCACCGATCTCCTCCATGTTATCTTATGTACACAGGATCCCCGATCTCCTCCATGTTATCTTATGTACACAGGATCCCCGATCTCCTCCATGTTATCTTATGTACACAGGATCCCCGATCTCCTCCATGTTATCTTATGTACACAGGATCCCCGATCTCCTTCATGTTATCTTATGTACACAGGATCCCCGATCTCCTTCATGTTATCTTATGTACACAGGATCCCCAATCTCCCCTCCATGTTATCTTATGTACACAGGATCCCCGATCTCCTCTCTATGTTATCTTATGTACACAAGATCCCCGATCTCTCCTCCATGTTATCTTATGTACACAGGATCCCCAATCTCCTCCATGTTATCTTATGTACACAGGATCCCCGATCTCTCCTCCATGTTATCTTATGTACACAGGATCACCGATCTCCTCCATGTTGTCTTATGTACACAGGATCCCCGCTCTCCCCTCCATGTTATCTTATGTACACAGGATCACCGATCTCTCCATGTTATCTTATGTACACAGGATCCCCGATCTCCATGTTATCTTATGTACACAGGATCCCCGATCTCCTCCATGTTATCTTATGTACACAGGATCCCTGATCTCTCCTCCATGTTATCTTATGTACACAGGATCCCTGATCTCTCCTCCATGTTATCTTATGTACACAGGATCCCTGATCTCCTCCATGTTATCTTATGTACACAGGATCCCCGATCTCCTCCATGTTATCTTATGTACACAGGATCCCCGATCTCCTCCATGTTATCTTATGTACACAGGATCCCCGATCTCCTCTCCATGTTATCTTATGTACACAGGATCCCCGATCTCCTCTCCATGTTATCTTATGTACACAGGATCCCCGATCTCCTCCATGTTATCTTATGTACACAGGATCCCCGATCTCTTCCATGTTAACTTATGTACACAGGATCCCCGATCTCCTCCATGTTATCTTATGTACACAGGATCCCCGATCTCCTCCATGTTATCTTATGTACACAGGATCCCCGATCTCCTCTCCATGTTATCTTATGTACACAGGATCCCCGATCTCTCCTCCATGTTATCTTATGTACACAGGATCCCCGATCTCCTCTCCATGTTATCTAATGTACACAGGATCCCCGAGTACCTCCATGTTATCTTATGTACACAGGATCCCCGATCTCTTCCATGTTATCTTATGTACACAGGATCCCCGATCTCTTCCATGTTATCTTATGTACACAGGATCCCCAATCTCTTCCATGTTATCTTATTTACACAGGATCCCCGATCTCTCCTCCATGTTATCTTATGTACACAGGATCCCCGATCTCCTCCATGTTATCTTATGTACACAGGATCCCCGATCTCTCCTCCATGTTATCTTATGTACACAGGATCCCCGATCTCTCCTCCATGTTATCTTATGTACACAGGATCCCCAATCTCCTCTCCATGTTATCTTATGTACACAGGATCCCCGATCTCCTCTCCATGTTATCTTATGTACACAGGATCCCCGATCTCTCCTCCATGTTATCTTATGTACACAGGATCTCCGATCTCTCCTCCATGTTATCTTATGTACACAGGATCCCCGATCTCCTCTCCATGTTATCTTATGTACACAGGATCCCCGATCTCCTCCATATTATCTTATGTACACAGGATCTCCGATCTCTCCTCCATGTTATCTTATGTACACAGGATCCCCGATCTCCTCTATGTTATCTTATGTACACAGGATCCCCAATCTCCTCCATGTTATCTTATGTACACAGGATCCCCGATCTCTCCTCCATGTTATCTTATGTACACAGGATCCCCGATCTCCTCTCCATGTTATCTTATGTACACAGGATCCCCGATCTCTCCTATATGTTAGCTTATGTACACAGGATCCCCGATCTCTCCTCTATGTTATCTTATGTACACAGGATCCCCGATCTCCTCCATGTTATCTTATGTACACAGGATCCCCGATCTCCTCCATGTTATCTTATGTACACAGGATCCCCGATCTCCTCCATGTTATCTTATGTACACAGGATCCCCGAACTCTCCTCCATGTTATCTTATGTACACAGGATCCCCGATCTCTCCTCCATGTTATCTTATGTACACAGGATCCCGATCTCCTCCATGTTATCTTATGTACACAGGATCCCCGATCTCCCCTCTATGTTATCTTATGTACACAGGATCCCCAATCTCCTCTCCATGTTATCTTATGTACACAGGATCCTCGATCTCCCCTCTATGTTATCTTATGTACACAGGATCCCCGATCTCCTCCATGTTATCTTATGTACACAGGATCCCCGATCTCCTCCATGTTATCTTATGTACACAGGATCCCCAATCTCCTCCATGTTATCTTATGTACACAGGATCCCCGATCTCCCCTCCATGTTATCTTATGTACACAGGATCCCCGATCTCCTCTATGTTATCTTATGTACACAGGATCCCCGATCTCCTCTCCATGTTATCTTATGTACACAGGATCCCCGATCTCCTCCATATTATCTTATGTACACAGGATCACCGATCTCCTCCATGTTATCTTATGTACACAGGATCCCCGATCTCCTCCATGTTATCTTATGTACACAGGATCCCCGATCTCCTCCATGTTATCTTATGTACACAGGATCCCCGATCTCCTTCATGTTATCTTATGTACACAGGATCCCCGATCTCCTTCATGTTATCTTATGTACACAGGATCCCTGATCTCCTCTCCACGTTATCTTATGTACACAGGATCCCCGATCTCCTCCATGTTATCTTATGTACACAGGATCCCCGATCTCTTCCATGTTATCTTATGTACACAGGATCCCCGATCTCTTCCATGTTATCTTATTTACACAGGATCCCTGATCTCTCCTCCATGTTATCTTATGTACACAGGATCCCCGATCTCCTCCATGTTATCTTATGTACCCAGGATCCCCGATCTCTCCTCCATGTTATCTTATGTACACAGGATCCCCGATCTCCTCCATGTTATCTTATGTACACAGGATCCCCGATCTCTCCTCCATGTTATCTTATGTACACAGGATCCCCGATCTCTCCTCCATGTTATCTTATGTACACAGGATCCCCGATCTCCTCTCCATGTTATCTTATGTACACAGGATCCCCGATCTCCTCTCCATGTTATCTTATGTACACAGGATCCCCGATCTCTCCTCCATGTTATCTTATGTACACAGGATCTCCGATCTCTCCTCCATGTTATCTTATGTACACAGGATCTCCGATCTCCTCCATGTTATCTTATGTACACAGGATCCCCGATCTCCTCCATGTTATCTTATGTACACAGGATCCCCGATCTCTCCTCCATGTTATCTTATGTACACAGGATCCCCGATCTCTCCTCCATGTTATCTTATGTACACAGGATCCCGATCTCCTCCATGTTATCTTATGTACACAGGATCCCCGATCTCCCCTCTATGTTATCTTATGTACACGGGATCCCCAATCTCCTCTCCATGTTATCTTATGTACACAGGATCCCCGATCTCCCCTCTATGTTATCTTATGTACACAGGATCCCCGATCTCCTCCATGTTATCTTATGTACACAGGATCCCCGATCTCCTCCATGTTATCTTATGTACACAGGATCCCCGATCTCCTCCATGTTATCTTATGTACACAGGATCCCTGATCTCCTCCATGTTATCTTATGTACACAGGATCCCCGATCTCCCCTCTATGTTATCTTATGTACACAGGATCCCCGATCTCCTCTCCATGTTATCTTATGTACACAGGATCCCCGATCTCCTCTCCATGTTATCTTATGTACACAGGATCCCCGATCTCCTCCATGTTATCTTATGTACACAGGATCCCCGATCTCCTCCATGTTATCTTATGTACACAGGATCCCCGATCTCCTCCATGTCATCTTATGTACACAGGATCCCCGATCTCCTCTATGTTATCTTATGTACACAGGATCCCCGATCTCTCCTCTATGTTATCTTATGTACACAGGATCCCCGATCTCCTCCATGTTATCTTATGTACACAGGATCCCCAATCTCCTCCATGTTATCTTATGTACACAGGATCCCTGATCTCCTCCATGTTATCTTATGTACACAGGATCCCCGATCTCCTCCATGTTATCTTATGTACACAGGATCCCCGATCTCTCCTCCATGTTATCTTATGTACACAGGATCCCCGATCTCCTCCATGTTATCTTATGTACACAGGATCCCTGATCTCCTCCATGTTATCTTATGTACACAGGATCCCCGATCTCTCCTCCATGTTATCTTATGTACACAGGATCCCCGATCTCTCCTCCATGTTATCTTATGTACACAGGATCCCCGATCTCCTCTCCATGTTGTCTTATGTACACAGGATCCCCGATCTCCTCTCCATGTTGTCTTATGTACATAGGATCCCCGATCTCTCCTCCATGTTATCTTATGTACACAGGATCTCCGATCTCTCCTCCATGTTATCTTATGTACACAGGATCCCCGATCTCCTCTCCATGTTATCTTATGTACACAGGATCCCCGATCTCCTCCATATTATCTTATGTACACAGGATCCCCGATCTCTCCTCCATGTTATCTTATGTACACAGGATCCCCGATCTCCTCCATGTTATCTTATGTACACAGGATCCCCAATCTCCTCCATGTTATCTTATGTACACAGGATCCCTAATCTCTCCTCCATGTTATCTTATGTACACAGGATCCACGATCTCCTCCATGTTATCTTATGTACACAGGATCCCCAATCTCCTCCATGTTATCTTATGTACACAGGATCCCCGATCTCTCCTCCATGTTATCTTATGTACACAGGATCCCCGATCTCCTCCATGTTTTCTTATGTACACAGGATTCCTGATCTCCTCCATGTTATCTTATGTACACAGGATCCCCGATCTCTTCTCCATGTTATCTTATGTACACAGGATCCCCGATCTCTCCTCCATGTTATCTTATGTATACAGGATCCCCGATCTCCTCTCCATGTTATCTTATGTACACAGGATCCCCGATCTCCTCTCCATGTTATCTTATGTACACAGGATCCCCGATCTCTCCTCCATGTTATCTTATGTACACAGGATCTCCGATCTCTCCTCCATGTTATCTTATGTACACAGGATCCCCGATCTCCTCTCCATGTTATCTTATGTACACAGGATCCCCGATCTCCTCCATATTATCTTATGTACACAGGATCCCCGATCTCTCCTCCATGTTATCTTATGTACACAGGATCCCCGATCTCCTCCATGTTATCTTATGTACACAGGATCCCCAATCTCCTCCATGTTATCTTATGTACACAGGATCCCCAATCTCTCCTGCATGTTATCTTATGTACACAGGATCCCCAATCTCCCCTCCATGTTATCTTATGTACACAGGATCCCCGATCTCTTCTCTATGTTATCTTATGTACACAGGATCCCCGATCTCCTCCATGTTATCTTATGTACACAGGATCCCCGATCTCCTCCATGTTATCTTATGTACACAGGATCCCCGATCTCCTCTCCATGTTATCTTATGTACACAGGATCCCCGATCTCTCCTCCATGTTATCTTATGTACACAGGATCCCCGATCTCCTCTCCACGTTATCTTATGTACACAGGATCCCCGATCTCCTCCATGTTATCTTATGTACACAGGATCCCCGATCTCTTCCATGTTATCTTATGTACACAGGATCCCCGATCTCTTCCATGTTATCTTATTTACACAGGATCCCTGATCTCTCCTCCATGTTATCTTATGTACACAGGATCCCCAATCTCCTCCATGTTATCTTATGTACCCAGGATCCCCGATCTCTCCTCCATGTTATCTTATGTACACAGGATCCCCGATCTCCTCCATGTTATCTTATGTACACAGGATCCCCGATCTCTCCTCCATGTTATCTTATGTACACAGGATCCCCGATCTCTCCTCCATGTTATCTTATGTACACAGGATCCCCAATCTCCTCTCCATGTTATCTTATGTACACAGGATCCCCGATCTCCTCTCCATGTTATCTTATGTACACAGGATCCCCGATCTCTCCTCCATGTTATCTTATGTACACAGGATCTCCGATCTCTCCTCCATGTTATCTTATGTACACAGGATCTCCGATCTCCTCCATGTTATCTTATGTACACAGGATCCCCGATCTCCTCCATGTTATCTTATGTACACAGGATCCCCGATCTCTCCTCCATGTTATCTTATGTACACAGGATCCCCGATCTCTCCTCCATGTTATCTTATGTACACAGGATCCCGATCTCCTCCATGTTATCTTATGTACACAGGATCCCCGATCTCCCCTCTATGTTATCTTATGTACACGGGATCCCCAATCTCCTCTCCATGTTATCTTATGTACACAGGATCCCCGATCTCCCCTCTATGTTATCTTATGTACACAGGATCCCCGATCTCCTCCATGTTATCTTATGTACACAGGATCCCCGATCTCCTCCATGTTATCTTATGTACACAGGATCCCCGATCTCCTCCATGTTATCTTATGTACACGGGATCCCTGATCTCCTCCATGTTATCTTATGTACACAGGATCCCCGATCTCCCCTCTATGTTATCTTATGTACACAGGATCCCCGATCTCCTCTCCATGTTATCTTATGTACACAGGATCCCCGATCTCCTCTCCATGTTATCTTATGTACACAGGATCCCCGATCTCCTCCATGTTATCTTATGTACACAGGATCCCCGATCTCCTCCATGTTATCTTATGTACACAGGATCCCCGATCTCCTCCATGTCATCTTATGTACACAGGATCCCCGATCTCCTCTATGTTATCTTATGTACACAGGATCCCCGATCTCTCCTCTATGTTATCTTATGTACACAGGATCCCCGATCTCTCCTTCATGTTATCTTATGTACACAGGATCCCCGATCTCCTCTCTATGTTATCTTATGTACACAGGATCCCCGATCTCCTCCATGTTATCTTATGTACACAGGATCCCCAATCTCCTCCATGTTATCTTATGTACACAGGATCCCTCGATCTCCTCCATGTTATCTTATGTACACAGGATCCCCAATCTCCTCCATGTTATCTTATGTACACAGGATCCCCGATCTCTCCTCCATGTTATCTTATGTACACAGGATCCCCGATCTCCTCCATGTTATCTTATGTACACAGGATCCCTGATCTCCTCCATGTTATCTTATGTACACAGGATCCCCGATCTCTCCTCCATGTTATCTTATGTACACAGGATCCCCGATCTCTCCTCCATGTTTTCTTATGTACACAGGATCCCCGATCTCCTCTCCATGTTGTCTTATGTACACAGGATCCCTGATCTCCTCTCCATGTTATCTTATGTACACAGGATCCCCGATCTCTCCTCCATGTTATCTTATGTACACAGGATCTCCGATCTCTCCTCCATGTTATCTTATGTACACAGGATCCCCGATCTCCTCTCCATGATATCTTATGTACACAGGATCCCCGATCTCCTCCATATTATCTTATGTACACAGGATCCCCGATCTCTCCTCCATGTTATCTTATGTACACAGGATCCCCGATCTCCTCCATGTTATCTTATGTACACAGGATCCCCGATCTCCTCTGCATGTTATCTTATGTACACAAGATCCCCGATCTCCTCCATGTTATCTTATGTACACAGGATCCCCGATCTCCTCCATGTTATCTTATGTACACAGGATCCCTAATCTCTCCTTCATGTTATCTTATGTACACAGGATCCCCGATCTCCTCCATGTTATCTTATGTACACAGGATCCCCAATCTCCTCCATGTTATCTAATGTACACAGGATCCCCGATCTCTCCTCCATGTTATCTTATGTACACAGGATCCCCGATCTCCTCCATGTTTTCTTATGTACACAGGATTCCTGATCTCCTCCATGTTATCTTATGTACACAGGATCCCCGATCTCTTCTCCATGTTATCTTATGTACACAGGATCCCCGATCTCTCCTCCATGTTATCTTATGTACACAGGATCCCCGATCTCCTCTCCATGTTATCTTATGTACACAGGATCCCCGATCTCCTCTCCATGTTATCTTATGTACACAGGATCCCCAAACTCTCCTCCATGTTATCTTATGTACACAGGATCTCCGATCTCTCCTCCATGTTATCTTATGTACACAGGATCCCCGATCTCCTCTCCATGTTATCTTATGTACACAGGATCCCCGATCTCCTCTCCATGTTATCTTATGTACACAGGATCCCCGATCTCCTCCATATTATCTTATGTACACAGGATCCCCGATCTCTCCTCCATGTTATCTTATGTACACAGGATCCCCGATCTCCTCCATGTTATCTTATGTACACAGGATCCCCAATCTCCTCCATGTTATCTTATGTACACAGGATCCCCAATCTCTCCTGCATGTTATCTTATGTACACAGGATCCCCGATCTCCTCTCCATGTTATCTTATGTACACAGGATCCCCGATCTCTCCTCTATGTTATCTTATGTACACAGGATCCCCGATCTCTCCTCTATGTTATCTTATGTACACAGGATCCCCGATTCCCGATCTCCTCCATGTTATCTTATGTACACAGGATCCCCGATCTCCTCCTTGTTATCTTATGTACACAGGATCCCTGATCTCTCCTCCATGTTATCTTATGTACACAGGATCCCCAATCTCTCCTCCATGTTATCTTATGTACACAGGATCCGCGATCTCTCCTCCATGTTATCTCATGTACACAGGATCCCGATCTCCTCCATGTTATCTTATGTACACAGGATCCCCGATCTCCCCTCTATGTTATCTTATGTACACAGGATCCCCAATCTCCTGTCCATGTTATCTTATGTACACAGGATCCCCGATCTCCCCTCTATGTTATCTTATGTACACAGTATCCCCGATCTCCTCCATGTTATCTTATATACACAGGATCCCCGATCTCCTCCATGTTATCTTATGTACACAGGATCCCTGATCTCCTCCATGTTATCTTATGTACACAGGATCCCCGATCTCCCCTCTATGTTATCTTATGTACACAGGATCCCCGATCTCCTCTCCGTGTTATCTTATGTACACAGGATCCCCGATCTCCTCTCCATGTTATCTTATGTACACAGGATCCCCGATCTCCTCCATGTTATCTTATGTACACAGGATCCCCGATCTCCTCCATGTTATCTTATGTACACAGGATCCCCGATCTCCTCCATGTCATCTTATGTACACAGGATCCCCGATCTCCTCTATGTTATCTTATGTACACAGGATCCCCCATCTCTCCTCTATGTTATCTTATGTACACAGGATCCCCGATCTCCTCCATGTTATCTTATGTACACAGGATCCCCGATCTCCTCCATGTTATCTTATGTACACAGGATCCCCGATCTCCTCTCCATGTTATCTTATGTACACAGGATCCCCGATCTCTCCTCCATGTTATCTTATGTACACAGGATCCCCGATCTCCTCCATGTTATCTTATGTACACAGGATCCCCGATCTCCTCCATGTTATCTTATGTACACAGGATCCCCGATCTCCTCTATGTTATCTTATGTACACAGGATCCCCGATCTCCTCCATGTTATCTTATGTACACAGGATCCCCGTTCTCCTCCATGTTATCTTATGTACACAGGATCCCCGATCTCCTCTCTATGTTATCTTATGTACACAAGATCCCCGATCTCTCCTCCATGTCATCTTATGTACACAGGATCCCCGATCTCCTCCATGTTATCTTATGTACACAGGATCCCCGATCTCCTCCATGTTATCTTATGTACACAGGATCCCCGATCTCCTCCATGTTATCTTATGTACACAGGATCCCCGATCTCTCCTCCATGTTATCTTATGTACACAGGATCCCGATCTCCTCCATGTTATCTTATGTACACAGGATCCCCGATCTCCCCTCTATGTTATCTTATGTACACAGGATCCCCAATCTCCTCTCCATGTTATCTTATGTACACAGGATCCCCGATCTCCCCTCTATGTTATCTTATGTACACAGGATCCCCGATCTCCTCCATGTTATCTTATGTACACAGGATCCCCGATCTCCTCCATGTTATCTTATGTACACAGGATCCCCGATCTCCTCCATGTTATCTTATGTACACAGGATCCCTGATCTCCTCCATGTTATCTTATGTACACAGGATCCCCGATCTCCCCTCTATGTTATCTTATGTACACAGGATCCCCGATCTCCTCTCCATGTTATCTTATGTACACAGGATCCCCGATCTCCTCTATGTTATCTTATGTACTCAGGATCCCCGATCTCCTCTCCATGTTATCTTATGTACACAGGATCCCCGATCTCCTCCATATTATCTTATGTACACAGGATCACCGATCTCCTCCATGTTATCTTATGTACACAGGATCCCCGATCTCCTCCATGTTATCTTATGTACACAGGATCCCCGATCTCCTCCATGTTATCTTATGTACACAGGATCCCCGATCTCCTCCATGTTATCTTATGTACACAGGATCCCCGATCTCCTTCATGTTATCTTATGTACACAGGATCCCCGATCTCCTTCATGTTATCTTATGTACACAGGATCCCCAATCTCCCCTCCATGTTATCTTATGTACACAGGATCCCCGATCTCCTCTCTATGTTATCTTATGTACACAAGATCCCCGATCTCTCCTCCATGTTATCTTATGTACACAGGATCCCCAATCTCCTCCATGTTATCTTATGTACACAGGATCCCCGATCTCTCCTCCATGTTATCTTATGTACACAGGATCACCGATCTCCTCCATGTTGTCTTATGTACACAGGATCCCCGCTCTCCCCTCCATGTTATCTTATGTACACAGGATCACCGATCTCTCCATGTTATCTTATGTACACAGGATCCCCGATCTCCATGTTATCTTATGTACACAGGATCCCCGATCTCCTCCATGTTATCTTATGTACACAGGATCCCTGATCTCTCCTCCATGTTATCTTATGTACACAGGATCCCTGATCTCTCCTCCATGTTATCTTATGTACACAGGATCCCTGATCTCCTCCATGTTATCTTATGTACACAGGATCCCCGATCTCCTCCATGTTATCTTATGTACACAGGATCCCCGATCTCCTCCATGTTATCTTATGTACACAGGATCCCCGATCTCCTCTCCATGTTATCTTATGTACACAGGATCCCCGATCTCCTCTCCATGTTATCTTATGTACACAGGATCCCCGATCTCCTCCATGTTATCTTATGTACACAGGATCCCCGATCTCTTCCATGTTAACTTATGTACACAGGATCCCCGATCTCCTCCATGTTATCTTATGTACACAGGATCCCCGATCTCCTCCATGTTATCTTATGTACACAGGATCCCCGATCTCCTCTCCATGTTATCTTATGTACACAGGATCCCCGATCTCTCCTCCATGTTATCTTATGTACACAGGATCCCCGATCTCCTCTCCATGTTATCTAATGTACACAGGATCCCCGATCTCCTCCATGTTATCTTATGTACACAGGATCCCCGATCTCTTCCATGTTATCTTATGTACACAGGATCCCCGATCTCTTCCATGTTATCTTATGTACACAGGATCCCCAATCTCTTCCATGTTATCTTATTTACACAGGATCCCCGATCTCTCCTCCATGTTATCTTATGTACACAGGATCCCCGATCTCCTCCATGTTATCTTATGTACACAGGATCCCCGATCTCTCCTCCATGTTATCTTATGTACACAGGATCCCCGATCTCTCCTCCATGTTATCTTATGTACACAGGATCCCCAATCTCCTCTCCATGTTATCTTATGTACACAGGATCCCCGATCTCCTCTCCATGTTATCTTATGTACACAGGATCCCCGATCTCTCCTCCATGTTATCTTATGTACACAGGATCTCCGATCTCTCCTCCATGTTATCTTATGTACACAGGATCCCCGATCTCCTCTCCATGTTATCTTATGTACACAGGATCCCCGATCTCCTCCATATTATCTTATGTACACAGGATCTCCGATCTCTCCTCCATGTTATCTTATGTACACAGGATCCCCGATCTCCTCTATGTTATCTTATGTACACAGGATCCCCAATCTCCTCCATGTTATCTTATGTACACAGGATCCCCGATCTCTCCTCCATGTTATCTTATGTACACAGGATCCCCGATCTCCTCTCCATGTTATCTTATGTACACAGGATCCCCGATCTCTCCTATATGTTAGCTTATGTACACAGGATCCCCGATCTCTCCTCTATGTTATCTTATGTACACAGGATCCCCGATCTCCTCCATGTTATCTTATGTACACAGGATCCCCGATCTCCTCCATGTTATCTTATGTACACAGGATCCCCGATCTCCTCCATGTTATCTTATGTACACAGGATCCCCGAACTCTCCTCCATGTTATCTTATGTACACAGGATCCCCGATCTCTCCTCCATGTTATCTTATGTACACAGGATCCCGATCTCCTCCATGTTATCTTATGTACACAGGATCCCCGATCTCCCCTCTATGTTATCTTATGTACACAGGATCCCCAATCTCCTCTCCATGTTATCTTATGTACACAGGATCCCCGATCTCCCCTCTATGTTATCTTATGTACACAGGATCCCCGATCTCCTCCATGTTATCTTATGTACACAGGATCCCCGATCTCCTCCATGTTATCTTATGTACACAGGATCCCCAATCTCCTCCATGTTATCTTATGTACACAGGATCCCCGATCTCCCCTCCATGTTATCTTATGTACACAGGATCCCCGATCTCCTCTATGTTATCTTATGTACACAGGATCCCCGATCTCCTCTCCATGTTATCTTATGTACACAGGATCCCCGATCTCCTCCATATTATCTTATGTACACAGGATCACCGATCTCCTCCATGTTATCTTATGTACACAGGATCCCCGATCTCCTCCATGTTATCTTATGTACACAGGATCCCCGATCTCCTCCATGTTATCTTATGTACACAGGATCCCCGATCTCCTTCATGTTATCTTATGTACACAGGATCCCCGATCTCCTTCATGTTATCTTATGTACACAGGATCCCCAATCTCCCCTCCATGTTATCTTATGTACACAGGATCCCTGATCTCCTCCATGTTATCTTATGTACACAGGATCCCCGATCTCCTCCATGTTATCTTATGTACACAGGATCCCCGATCTCCTCCATGTTATCTTATGTACACAGGATCCCCGATCTCTCCTCCATGTTATCTTATGTACACAGGATCCCTGATCTCCTCTCCACGTTATCTTATGTACACAGGATCCCCGATCTCCTCCATGTTATCTTATGTACACAGGATCCCCGATCTCTTCCATGTTATCTTATGTACACAGGATCCCCGATCTCTTCCATGTTATCTTATTTACACAGGATCCCTGATCTCTCCTCCATGTTATCTTATGTACACAGGATCCCCGATCTCCTCCATGTTATCTTATGTACCCAGGATCCCCGATCTCTCCTCCATGTTATCTTATGTACACAGGATCCCCGATCTCCTCCATGTTATCTTATGTACACAGGATCCCCGATCTCTCCTCCATGTTATCTTATGTACACAGGATCCCCGATCTCTCCTCCATGTTATCTTATGTACACAGGATCCCCGATCTCCTCTCCATGTTATCTTATGTACACAGGATCCCCGATCTCCTCTCCATGTTATCTTATGTACACAGGATCCCCGATCTCTCCTCCATGTTATCTTATGTACACAGGATCTCCGATCTCTCCTCCATGTTATCTTATGTACACAGGATCTCCGATCTCCTCCATGTTATCTTATGTACACAGGATCCCCGATCTCCTCCATGTTATCTTATGTACACAGGATCCCCGATCTCTCCTCCATGTTATCTTATGTACACAGGATCCCCGATCTCTCCTCCATGTTATCTTATGTACACAGGATCCCGATCTCCTCCATGTTATCTTATGTACACAGGATCCCCGATCTCCCCTCTATGTTATCTTATGTACACGGGATCCCCAATCTCCTCTCCATGTTATCTTATGTACACAGGATCCCTGATCTCCCCTCTATGTTATCTTATGTACACAGGATCCCCGATCTCCTCCATGTTATCTTATGTACACAGGATCCCCGATCTCCTCCATGTTATCTTATGTACACAGGATCCCCGATCTCCTCCATGTTATCTTATGTACACGGGATCCCTGATCTCCTCCATGTTATCTTATGTACACAGGATCCCCGATCTCCCCTCTATGTTATCTTATGTACACAGGATCCCCGATCTCCTCTCCATGTTATCTTATGTACACAGGATCCCCGATCTCCTCTCCATGTTATCTTATGTACACAGGATCCCCGATCTCCTCCATGTTATCTTATGTACACAGGATCCCCGATCTCCTCCATGTTATCTTATGTACACAGGATCCCCGATCTCCTCCATGTCATCTTATGTACACAGGATCCCCGATCTCCTCTATGTTATCTTATGTACACAGGATCCCCGATCTCTCCTCTATGTTATCTTATGTACACAGGATCCCCGATCTCCTCCATGTTATCTTATGTACACAGGATCCCCAATCTCCTCCATGTTATCTTATGTACACAGGATCCCTGATCTCCTCCATGTTATCTTATGTACACAGGATCCCCGATCTCCTCCATGTTATCTTATGTACACAGGATCCCTGATCTCCTCCATGTTATCTTATGTACACAGGATCCCCGATCTCCTCCATGTTATCTTATGTACACAGGATCCCCGATCTCTCCTCCATGTTATCTTATGTACACAGGATCCCCGATCTCCTCCATGTTATCTTATGTACACAGGATCCCTGATCTCCTCCATGTTATCTTATGTACACAGGATCCCCGATCTCTCCTCCATGTTATCTTATGTACACAGGATCCCCGATCTCTCCTCCATGTTATCTTATGTACACAGGATCCCCGATCTCCTCTCCATGTTGTCTTATGTACACAGGATCCCCGATCTCCTCTCCATGTTGTCTTATGTACATAGGATCCCCGATCTCTCCTCCATGTTATCTTATGTACACAGGATCTCCGATCTCTCCTCCATGTTATCTTATGTACACAGGATCCCCGATCTCCTCTCCATGTTATCTTATGTACACAGGATCCCCGATCTCCTCCATATTATCTTATGTACACAGGATCCCCGATCTCTCCTCCATGTTATCTTATGTACACAGGATCCCCGATCTCCTCCATGTTATCTTATGTACACAGGATCCCCAATCTCCTCCATGTTATCTTATGTACACAGGATCCCTAATCTCTCCTCCATGTTATCTTATGTACACAGGATCCACGATCTCCTCCATGTTATCTTATGTACACAGGATCCCCAATCTCCTCCATGTTATCTTATGTACACAGGATCCCCGATCTCTCCTCCATGTTATCTTATGTACACAGGATCCCCGATCTCCTCCATGTTTTCTTATGTACACAGGATTCCTGATCTCCTCCATGTTATCTTATGTACACAGGATCCCCGATCTCTTCTCCATGTTATCTTATGTACACAGGATCCCCGATCTCTCCTCCATGTTATCTTATGTACACAGGATCCCCGATCTCCTCTCCATGTTATCTTATGTACACAGGATCCCCGATCTCCTCTCCATGTTATCTTATGTACACAGGATCCCCGATCTCTCCTCCATGTTATCTTATGTACACAGGATCTCCGATCTCTCCTCCATGTTATCTTATGTACACAGGATCCCCGATCTCCTCTCCATGTTATCTTATGTACACAGGATCCCCGATCTCCTCCATATTATCTTATGTACACAGGATCCCCGATCTCTCCTCCATGTTATCTTATGTACACAGGATCCCCGATCTCCTCCATGTTATCTTATGTACACAGGATCCCCAATCTCCTCCATGTTATCTTATGTACACAGGATCCCCAATCTCTCCTGCATGTTATCTTATGTACACAGGATCCCCAATCTCCCCTCCATGTTATCTTATGTACACAGGATCCCCGATCTCTTCTCTATGTTATCTTATGTACACAGGATCCCCGATCTCCTCCATGTTATCTTATGTACACAGGATCCCCGATCTCCTCCATGTTATCTTATGTACACAGGATCCCCGATCTCCTCTCCATTTTATCTTATGTACACAGGATCCCCGATCTCTCCTCCATGTTATCTTATGTACACAGGATCCCCGATCTCCTCTCCACGTTATCTTATGTACACAGGATCCCCGATCTCCTCCATGTTATCTTATGTACACAGGATCCCCGATCTCTTCCATGTTATCTTATGTACACAGGATCCCCGATCTCTTCCATGTTATCTTATTTACACAGGATCCCTGATCTCTCCTCCATGTTATCTTATGTACACAGGATCCCCGATCTCCTCCATGTTATCTTATGTACCCAGGATCCCCGATCTCTCCTCCATGTTATCTTATGTACACAGGATCCCCGATCTCCTCCATGTTATCTTATGTACACAGGATCCCCGATCTCTCCTCCATGTTATCTTATGTACACAGGATCCCCGATCTCTCCTCCATGTTATCTTATGTACACAGGATCCCCAATCTCCTCTCCATGTTATCTTATGTACACAGGATCCCCGATCTCCTCTCCATGTTATCTTATGTACACAGGATCCCCGATCTCTCCTCCATGTTATCTTATGTACACAGGATCTCCGATCTCTCCTCCATGTTATCTTATGTACACAGGATCTCCGATCTCCTCCATGTTATCTTATGTACACAGGATCCCCGATCTCCTCCATGTTATCTTATGTACACAGGATCCCCGATCTCTCCTCCATGTTATCTTATGTACACAGGATCCCCGATCTCTCCTCCATGTTATCTTATGTACACAGGATCCCGATCTCCTCCATGTTATCTTATGTACACAGGATCCCCGATCTCCCCTCTATGTTATCTTATGTACACGGGATCCCCAATCTCCTCTCCATGTTATCTTATGTACACAGGATCCCCGATCTCCCCTCTATGTTATCTTATGTACACAGGATCCCCGATCTCCTCCATGTTATCTTATGTACACAGGATCCCCGATCTCCTCCATGTTATCTTATGTACACAGGATCCCCGATCTCCTCCATGTTATCTTATGTACACGGGATCCCTGATCTCCTCCATGTTATCTTATGTACACAGGATCCCCGATCTCCCCTCTATGTTATCTTATGTACACAGGATCCCCGATCTCCTCTCCATGTTATCTTATGTACACAGGATCCCCGATCTCCTCTCCATGTTATCTTATGTACACAGGATCCCCGATCTCCTCCATGTTATCTTATGTACACAGGATCCCCGATCTCCTCCATGTTATCTTATGTACACAGGATCCCCGATCTCCTCCATGTCATCTTATGTACACAGGATCCCCGATCTCCTCTATGTTATCTTATGTACACAGGATCCCCGATCTCTCCTCTATGTTATCTTATGTACACAGGATCCCCGATCTCTCCTTCATGTTATCTTATGTACACAGGATCCCCGATCTCCTCTCTATGTTATCTTATGTACACAGGATCCCCGATCTCCTCCATGTTATCTTATGTACACAGGATCCCCAATCTCCTCCATGTTATCTTATGTACACAGGATCCCTCGATCTCCTCCATGTTATCTTATGTACACAGGATCCCCAATCTCCTCCATGTTATCTTATGTACACAGGATCCCCGATCTCTCCTCCATGTTATCTTATGTACACAGGATCCCCGATCTCCTCCATGTTATCTTATGTACACAGGATCCCTGATCTCCTCCATGTTATCTTATGTACACAGGATCCCCGATCTCTCCTCCATGTTATCTTATGTACACAGGATCCCCGATCTCTCCTCCATGTTTTCTTATGTACACAGGATCCCCGATCTCCTCTCCATGTTGTCTTATGTACACAGGATCCCTGATCTCCTCTCCATGTTATCTTATGTACACAGGATCCCCGATCTCTCCTCCATGTTATCTTATGTACACAGGATCTCCGATCTCTCCTCCATGTTATCTTATGTACACAGGATCCCCGATCTCCTCTCCATGATATCTTATGTACACAGGATCCCCGATCTCCTCCATATTATCTTATGTACACAGGATCCCCGATCTCTCCTCCATGTTATCTTATGTACACAGGATCCCCGATCTCCTCCATGTTATCTTATGTACACAGGATCCCCGATCTCCTCTGCATGTTATCTTATGTACACAAGATCCCCGATCTCCTCCATGTTATCTTATGTACACAGGATCCCCGATCTCCTCCATGTTATCTTATGTACACAGGATCCCTAATCTCTCCTTCATGTTATCTTATGTACACAGGATCCCCGATCTCCTCCATGTTATCTTATGTACACAGGATCCCCAATCTCCTCCATGTTATCTTATGTACACAGGATCCCCGATCTCTCCTCCATGTTATCTTATGTACACAGGATCCCCGATCTCCTCCATGTTTTCTTATGTACACAGGATTCCTGATCTCCTCCATGTTATCTTATGTACACAGGATCCCCGATCTCTTCTCCATGTTATCTTATGTACACAGGATCCCCGATCTCTCCTCCATGTTATCTTATGTACACAGGATCCCCGATCTCCTCTCCATGTTATCTTATGTACACAGGATCCCCGATCTCCTCTCCATGTTATCTTATGTACACAGGATCCCCGATCTCTCCTCCATGTTATCTTATGTACACAGGATCTCCGATCTCTCCTCCATGTTATCTTATGTACACAGGATCCCCGATCTCCTCTCCATGTTATCTTATGTACACAGGATCCCCGATCTCCTCTCCATGTTATCTTATGTACACAGGATCCCCGATCTCCTCCATATTATCTTATGTACACAGGATCCCCGATCTCTCCTCCATGTTATCTTATGTACACAGGATCCCCGATCTCCTCCATGTTATCTTATGTACACAGGATCCCCAATCTCCTCCATGTTATCTTATGTACACAGGATCCCCAATCTCTCCTGCATGTTATCTTATGTACACAGGATCCCCGATCTCCTCTCCATGTTATCTTATGTACACAGGATCCCCGATCTCTCCTCTATGTTATCTTATGTACACAGGATCCCCGATCTCTCCTCTATGTTATCTTATGTACACAGGATCCCCGATTCCCGATCTCCTCCATGTTATCTTATGTACACAGGATCCCCGATCTCCTCCTTGTTATCTTATGTACACAGGATCCCTGATCTCTCCTCCATGTTATCTTATGTACACAGGATCCCCAATCTCTCCTCCATGTTATCTTATGTACACAGGATCCCCGATCTCTCCTCCATGTTATCTCATGTACACAGGATCCCGATCTCCTCCATGTTATCTTATGTACACAGGATCCCCGATCTCCCCTCTATGTTATCTTATGTACACAGGATCCCCAATCTCCTGTCCATGTTATCTTATGTACACAGGATCCCCGATCTCCCCTCTATGTTATCTTATGTACACAGTATCCCCGATCTCCTCCATGTTATCTTATGTACACAGGATCCCCGATCTCCTCCATGTTATCTTATGTACACAGGATCCCTGATCTCCTCCATGTTATCTTATGTACACAGGATCCCCGATCTCCCCTCTATGTTATCTTATGTACACAGGATCCCCGATCTCCTCTCCGTGTTATCTTATGTACACAGGATCCCCGATCTCCTCTCCATGTTATCTTATGTACACAGGATCCCCGATCTCCTCCATGTTATCTTATGTACACAGGATCCCCGATCTCCTCCATGTTATCTTATGTACACAGGATCCCCGATCTCCTCCATGTCATCTTATGTACACAGGATCCCCGATCTCCTCTATGTTATCTTATGTACACAGGATCCCCCATCTCTCCTCTATGTTATCTTATGTACACAGGATCCCCGATCTCCTCCATGTTATCTTATGTACACAGGATCCCCGATCTCCTCTCCATGTTATCTTATGTACACAGGATCCCCGATCTCTCCTCCATGTTATCTTATGTACACAGGATCCCCGATCTCCTCCATGTTATCTTATGTACACAGGATCCCCGATCTCCTCCATGTTATCTTATGTACACAGGATCCCCGATCTCCTCTATGTTATCTTATGTACACAGGATCCCCGATCTCCTCCATGTTATCTTATGTACACAGGATCCCCGTTCTCCTCCATGTTATCTTATGTACACAGGATCCCCGATCTCCTCTCTATGTTATCTTATGTACACAAGATCCCCGATCTCTCCTCCATGTCATCTTATGTACACAGGATCCCCGATCTCCTCCATGTTATCTTATGTACACAGGATCCCCGATCTCTCCTCCATGTTATCTCATGTACACAGGATCCCCGATCTCCCCTCCATGTTATCTTATGTACACAGGATCACCGATCTCCTCCATGTTATCTTATGTACACAGGATCCCCGATCTCCCCTCCATGTTATCTTATGTACACAGGATCCCCGATCTCTCCATGTTATCTTATGTACACAGGATCCCCGATCTCCATGTTATCTTATGTACACAGGATGCCCGATCTCCTCCATGTTATCTTATGTACACAGGATCCCCGATCTCCACGTTATCTTATGTACACAGGATCCCCGATCTCCTCCATGTTATCTTATGTACACAGGATCCCCGATCTCCTCCATGTCATCTTATGTACACAGGATCCCCGATCTCCTCTATGTTATCTTATGTACACAGGATCCCCGATCTCTCCTCTATGTTATCTTATGTACACAGGATCCCCGATCTCTCCTCTATGTTATCTTATGTACACAGGATCCCCGATCTCTCCTCCATGTTATCTTATGTACACAGGATCCCCGATCTCCTCCATGTTATCTTATGTACACAGGATCCCCAATCTCCTCCATGTTATCTTATGTACACAGGATCCCCAATCTCTCCTGCATGTTATCTTATGTACACAGGATCCCCAATCTCCCCTCCATGTTATCTTATGTACACAGGATCCCCGATCTCTTCTCTATGTTATCTTATGTACACAGGATCCCCGATCTCCTCCATGTTATCTTATGTACACAGGATCCCCGATCTCCTCCATGTTATCTTATGTACACAGGATCCCCGATCTCCTCTCCATGTTATCTTATGTACACAGGATCCCCGATCTCTCCTCCATGTTATCTTATGTACACAGGATCCCCGATCTCCTCTCCACGTTATCTTATGTACACAGGATCCCCGATCTCCTCCATGTTATCTTATGTACACAGGATCCCCGATCTCTTCCATGTTATCTTATGTACACAGGATCCCCGATCTCTTCCATGTTATCTTATTTACACAGGATCCCTGATCTCTCCTCCATGTTATCTTATGTACACAGGATCCCCGATCTCCTCCATGTTATCTTATGTACCCAGGATCCCCGATCTCTCCTCCATGTTATCTTATGTACACAGGATCCCCGATCTCCTCCATGTTATCTTATGTACACAGGATCCCCGATCTCTCCTCCATGTTATCTTATGTACACAGGATCCCCGATCTCTCCTCCATGTTATCTTATGTACACAGGATCCCCAATCTCCTCTCCATGTTATCTTATGTACACAGGATCCCCGATCTCCTCTCCATGTTATCTTATGTACACAGGATCCCCGATCTCTCCTCCATGTTATCTTATGTACACAGGATCTCCGATCTCTCCTCCATGTTATCTTATGTACACAGGATCTCCGATCTCCTCCATGTTATCTTATGTACACAGGATCCCCGATCTCCTCCATGTTATCTTATGTACACAGGATCCCCGATCTCTCCTCCATGTTATCTTATGTACACAGGATCCCCGATCTCTCCTCCATGTTATCTTATGTACACAGGATCCCGATCTCCTCCATGTTATCTTATGTACACAGGATCCCCGATCTCCCCTCTATGTTATCTTATGTACACGGGATCCCCAATCTCCTCTCCATGTTATCTTATGTACACAGGATCCCCGATCTCCCCTCTATGTTATCTTATGTACACAGGATCCCCGATCTCCTCCATGTTATCTTATGTACACAGGATCCCCGATCTCCTCCATGTTATCTTATGTACACAGGATCCCCGATCTCCTCCATGTTATCTTATGTACACGGGATCCCTGATCTCCTCCATGTTATCTTATGTACACAGGATCCCCGATCTCCCCTCTATGTTATCTTATGTACACAGGATCCCCGATCTCCTCTCCATGTTATCTTATGTACACAGGATCCCCGTTCTCCTCTCCATGTTATCTTATGTACACAGGATCCCCGATCTCCTCCATGTTATCTTATGTACACAGGATCCCCGATCTCCTCCATGTTATCTTATGTACACAGGATCCCCGATCTCCTCCATGTCATCTTATGTACACAGGATCCCCGATCTCCTCTATGTTATCTTATGTACACAGGATCCCCGATCTCTCCTCTATGTTATCTTATGTACACAGGATCCCCGATCTCTCCTTCATGTTATCTTATGTACACAGGATCCCCGATCTCCTCTCTATGTTATCTTATGTACACAGGATCCCCGATCTCCTCCATGTTATCTTATGTACACAGGATCCCCAATCTCCTCCATGTTATCTTATGTACACAGGATCCCTCGATCTCCTCCATGTTATCTTATGTACACAGGATCCCCAATCTCCTCCATGTTATCTTATGTACACAGGATCCCCGATCTCTCCTCCATGTTATCTTATGTACACAGGATCCCCGATCTCCTCCATGTTATCTTATGTACACAGGATCCCTGATCTCCTCCATGTTATCTTATGTACACAGGATCCCCGATCTCTCCTCCATGTTATCTTATGTACACAGGATCCCCGATCTCTCCTCCATGTTTTCTTATGTACACAGGATCCCCGATCTCCTCTCCATGTTGTCTTATGTACACAGGATCCCTGATCTCCTCTCCATGTTATCTTATGTACACAGGATCCCCGATCTCTCCTCCATGTTATCTTATGTACACAGGATCTCCGATCTCTCCTCCATGTTATCTTATGTACACAGGATCCCCGATCTCCTCTCCATGATATCTTATGTACACAGGATCCCCGATCTCCTCCATATTATCTTATGTACACAGGATCCCCGATCTCTCCTCCATGTTATCTTATGTACACAGGATCCCCGATCTCCTCCATGTTATCTTATGTACACAGGATCCCCGATCTCCTCTGCATGTTATCTTATGTACACAAGATCCCCGATCTCCTCCATGTTATCTTATGTACACAGGATCCCCGATCTCCTCCATGTTATCTTATGTACACAGGATCCCTAATCTCTCCTTCATGTTATCTTATGTACACAGGATCCCCGATCTCCTCCATGTTATCTTATGTACACAGGATCCCCAATCTCCTCCATGTTATCTTATGTACACAGGATCCCCGATCTCTCCTCCATGTTATCTTATGTACACAGGATCCCCGATCTCCTCCATGTTTTCTTATGTACACAGGATTCCTGATCTCCTCCATGTTATCTTATGTACACAGGATCCCCGATCTCTTCTCCATGTTATCTTATGTACACAGGATCCCCGATCTCTCCTCCATGTTATCTTATGTACACAGGATCCCCGATCTCCTCTCCATGTTATCTTATGTACACAGGATCCCCGATCTCCTCTCCATGTTATCTTATGTACACAGGATCCCCGATCTCTCCTCCATGTTATCTTATGTACACAGGATCTCCGATCTCTCCTCCATGTTATCTTATGTACACAGGATCCCCGATCTCCTCTCCATGTTATCTTATGTACACAGGATCCCCGATCTCCTCTCCATGTTATCTTATGTACACAGGATCCCCGATCTCCTCCATATTATCTTATGTACACAGGATCCCCGATCTCTCCTCCATGTTATCTTATGTACACAGGATCCCCGATCTCCTCCATGTTATCTTATGTACACAGGATCCCCAATCTCCTCCATGTTATCTTATGTACACAGGATCCCCAATCTCTCCTGCATGTTATCTTATGTACACAGGATCCCCGATCTCCTCTCCATGTTATCTTATGTACACAGGATCCCCGATCTCTCCTCTATGTTATCTTATGTACACAGGATCCCCGATCTCTCCTCTATGTTATCTTATGTACACAGGATCCCCGATTCCCGATCTCCTCCATGTTATCTTATGTACACAGGATCCCCGATCTCCTCCTTGTTATCTTATGTACACAGGATCCCTGATCTCTCCTCCATGTTATCTTATGTACACAGGATCCCCAATCTCTCCTCCATGTTATCTTATGTACACAGGATCCCCGATCTCTCCTCCATGTTATCTCATGTACACAGGATCCCGATCTCCTCCATGTTATCTTATGTACACAGGATCCCCGATCTCCCCTCTATGTTATCTTATGTACACAGGATCCCCAATCTCCTGTCCATGTTATCTTATGTACACAGGATCCCCGATCTCCCCTCTATGTTATCTTATGTACACAGTATCCCCGATCTCCTCCATGTTATCTTATGTACACAGGATCCCCGATCTCCTCCATGTTATCTTATGTACACAGGATCCCTGATCTCCTCCATGTTATCTTATGTACACAGGATCCCCGATCTCCCCTCTATGTTATCTTATGTACACAGGATCCCCGATCTCCTCTCCGTGTTATCTTATGTACACAGGATCCCCGATCTCCTCTCCATGTTATCTTATGTACACAGGATCCCCGATCTCCTCCATGTTATCTTATGTACACAGGATCCCCGATCTCCTCCATGTTATCTTATGTACACAGGATCCCCGATCTCCTCCATGTCATCTTATGTACACAGGATCCCCGATCTCCTCTATGTTATCTTATGTACACAGGATCCCCCATCTCTCCTCTATGTTATCTTATGTACACAGGATCCCCGATCTCCTCCATGTTATCTTATGTACACAGGATCCCCGATCTCCTCTCCATGTTATCTTATGTACACAGGATCCCCGATCTCTCCTCCATGTTATCTTATGTACACAGGATCCCCGATCTCCTCCATGTTATCTTATGTACACAGGATCCCCGATCTCCTCCATGTTATCTTATGTACACAGGATCCCCGATCTCCTCTATGTTATCTTATGTACACAGGATCCCCGATCTCCTCCATGTTATCTTATGTACACAGGATCCCCGTTCTCCTCCATGTTATCTTATGTACACAGGATCCCCGATCTCCTCTCTATGTTATCTTATGTACACAAGATCCCCGATCTCTCCTCCATGTCATCTTATGTACACAGGATCCCCGATCTCCTCCATGTTATCTTATGTACACAGGATCCCCGATCTCTCCTCCATGTTATCTCATGTACACAGGATCCCCGATCTCCCCTCCATGTTATCTTATGTACACAGGATCACCGATCTCCTCCATGTTATCTTATGTACACAGGATCCCCGATCTCCCCTCCATGTTATCTTATGTACACAGGATCCCCGATCTCTCCATGTTATCTTATGTACACAGGATCCCCGATCTCCATGTTATCTTATGTACACAGGATGCCCGATCTCCTCCATGTTATCTTATGTACACAGGATCCCCGATCTCCACGTTATCTTATGTACACAGGATCCCCGATCTCCTCCATGTTATCTTATGTACACAGGATCCCCGATCTCCTCCATGTCATCTTATGTACACAGGATCCCCGATCTCCTCTATGTTATCTTATGTACACAGGATCCCCGATCTCTCCTCTATGTTATCTTATGTACACAGGATCCCCGATCTCTCCTTCATGTTATCTTATGTACACAGGATCCCCGATCTCCTCCATGTTATCTTATGTACACAGGATCCCCAATCTCCTCCATGTTATCTTATGTACACAGGATCCCCGATCTCTCCTCCATGTTATCTTATGTACACAGGATCCCCGATCTCCTCCATGTTATCTTATGTACACAGGATCCCCGATCTCTCCTCCATGTTATCTTATGTACACAGGATCCCCGATCTCCTCCATGTTATCTTATGTACACAGGATCCCCGATCTCTCCTCCATGTTATCTTATGTACACAGGATCCCCGATCTCTCCTCCATGTTATCTTATGTACACAGGATCCCCGATCTCCTCTCCACGTTATCTTATGTACACAGGATCCCCGATCTCCTCTCCATGTTATCTTATGTACACAGGATCCCCGATCTCTCCTCCATGTTATCTTATGTACACAGGATCTCCGATCTCTCCTCCATGTTATCTTATGTACACAGGATCCCCGATCTCCTCTCCATGTTATCTTATGTACACAGGATCCCCGATCTCCTCCATATTATCTTATGTACACAGGATCCCCGATCTCTCCTCCATGTTATCTTATGTACACAGGATCCCCGATCTCCTCCATGTTATCTTATGTACACAGGATCCCCAATCTCCTCCATGTTATCTTATGTACACAGGATCCCCAATCTCTCCTCCATGTTATCTTATGTACACAGGATCCCCGATCTCCTCCATGTTATCTTATGTACACAGGATCCCCAATCTCCTCCATGTTATCTTATGTACACAGGATCCCCGATCTCTCCTCCATGTTATCTTATGTACACAGGATCCCCGATCTCCTCCATGTTATCTTATGTACACAGGATCCCTGATCTCCTCCATGTTATCTTATGTACACAGGATCCCCGATCTCTCCTCCATGTTATCTTATGTACACAGGATCCCCGATCTCCTCCATGTTATCTTATGTACACAGGATCCCCGATCTCTCCTCCATGTTATCTTATGTACACAGGATCCCCGATCTCCTCTCCATGTTATCTTATGTACACAGGATCCCCGATCTCTCCTCCATGTTATCTTATGTACACAGGATCTCCGATCTCTCCTCCATGTTATCTTATGTACACAGGATCCCCGATCTCCTCTCCATGTTATCTTATGTACACAGGATCCCCGATCTCCTCCATATTATCTTATGTACACAGGATCCCCGATCTCTCCTCCATGTTATCTTATGTACACAGGATCCCCGATCTCCTCCATGTTATCTTATGTACACAGGATCCCCAATCTCTTCCATGTTATCTTATTACACAGGATCCCCAATCTCTCCTGCATGTTATCTTATGTACACAGGATCCCCGATCTCCTCTCCATGTTATCTTATGTACACAGGATCCCCGATCTCTCCTCTATGTTATCTTATGTACACAGGATCCCCGATCTCTCCTCTATGTTATCTTATGTACACAGGATCCCCGATCCCCGATCTCCTCCATGTTATCTTATGTACACAGGATCCCCGATCTCCTCCTTGTTATCTTATGTACACAGGATCCCCGATCTCTCCATGTTATCTTATGTACACAGGATCCCCGATCTCTCCTCCATGTTATCTTATGTACACAGGATCCCCGATCTCTCCTCCATGTTATCTTATGTACACAGGATCCCCGATCTCTCCTCCATGTTATCTCATGTACACAGGATCCCGATCTCCTCCATGTTATCTTATGTACACAGGATCCCCGATCTCCCCTCTCTGTTATCTTATGTACACAGGATCCCCAATCTCCTCTCCATGTTATCTTATGTACACAGGATCCCCGATCTCCCCTCTATGTTATCTTATGTACACAGTATCCCCGATCTCCTCCATGTTATCTTATGTACACAGGATCCCTGATCTCCTCCATGTTATCTTATGTACACAGGATCCCCGATCTCCCCTCTATGTTATCTTATGTACACAGGATCCCCGATCTCCTCTCCATGTTATCTTATGTACACAGGATCCCCGATCTCCTCTCCATGTTATCTTATGTACACAGGAACCCCCGATCTCCTCCATGTTATCTTATGTACACAGGATCCCCGATCTCCTCCATGTTATCTTATGTACACAGGATCCCCGATCTCCTCCATGTCATCTTATGTACACAGGATCCCCGATCTCCTCTATGTTATCTTATGTACACAGGATCCCCGATCTCTCCTCTATGTTATCTTATGTACACAGGATCCCCGATCTCCTCCATGTTATCTTATGTACACAGGATCCCCGATCTCCTCCATGTTATCTTATGTACACAGGATCCCCGATCTCCTCCATGTTATCTTATGTACACAGGATCCCCGATCTCCTCTATGTTATCTTATGTACACAGGATCCCCGATCTCCTTCATGTTATCTTATGTACACAGGATCCCCGATCTCCTCCATGTTATCTTATGTACACAGGATCCCCAATCTCCTCCATGTTATCTTATGTACACAGGATCCCCGATCTCTCCTCCATGTTATCTTATGTACACAGGATCCCCGATCTCCTCCATGTTATCTTATGTACACAGGATCCCTGATCTCTCCTCCATGTTATCTTATGTACACAGGATCCCTCATCTCTCCTCCATGTTATCTTATGTACACAGGATCCCCGATCTCCTCTATGTTATCTTATGTACACAGGATCCCCGATCTCCTCCATGTTATCTTATGTACACAGGATCCCCGATCTCCTCCATGTTATCTTATGTACACAGGATCCCTCATCTCTCCTCCATGTTATCTTATGTACACAGGATCCCCGATCTCCTCTATGTCATCTTATGTACACAGGATCCCCGATCTCCTCTCCATGTTATCTTATGTATACAGGATCCCCGATCTCCTCTCCATGTTATCTTATGTACACAGGATCCCCGATCTCTCCTCCATGTTATCTTATGTACACAGGATCTCCGATCTCTCCTCCATGTTATCTTATGTACACAGGATCCCCGATCTCCTCTCCATGTTATCTTATGTACACAGGATCCCTGATCTCCTCCATCTTATCTTATGTACACAGGATCCCCAATCTCCTCTCCATGTTATCTTATGTACACAGGATCCCCGATCTCTCCTCCATGTTATCTTATGTACACAGGATCCCCGATCTCCTCTCCATGTTATCTTATGTACACAGGATCCCTTATCTCCTCCATCTTATCTTATGTACACAGGATCCCCGATCTCTCCTCCATGTTATCTTATGTACACAGGATCTCCGATCTCTCCTCCATGTTATCTTATGTACACAGGATCCCCGATCTCCTCTCCATGTTATCTTATGTACACAGGATCCCTTATCTCCTCCATCTTATCTTATGTACACAGGATCCCCGATCTCTCCTCCATGTTATCTTATGTACACAGGATCCCCGATCTCTCCATGTTATCTTATGTACACAGGATCCCCGATCTCCTCTCCATGTTATCTTATGTACACAGGAACCCCCGATCTCCTCCATGTTATCTTATGTACACAGGATCCCCGATCTCTCCTCCATGTTATCTTATGTACACAGGATCCCTGATCTCCTCTATGTTATCTTATGTACACAGGATCCCCGATCTCTCCTCCATGTTATCTTATGTACACAGGATCCCCGATCTCCTCCATGTTATCTTATGTACACAGGATCCCCGATCTCCCCTCCATGTTATCTTATGTACACAGGATCCCCGATCTCCTCCATGTTATCTTATGTACACAGGATCCCCGATCTCCCCTCCATGTTATCTTATGTACACAGGATCCCTGATCTCCTCTATGTTATCTTATGTACACAGGATCCCTGATCTCTCCTCCATGTTATCTTATGTACACAGGATCCCCGATCTCCTCCATGTTATCTTATGTACACAGGATCCCCGATCTCCCCTCCATGTTATCTTATGTGTACATATATAAAAGGTTCATTTAATGTGGTTTTTAGGCAGTTGCGTTTTGGAGGCTTTTCTTTGATGGCAAAAAAATGAGTTCAGATGCCGAAGTTTCCGATGTTTCAGACGCCAAACGCGGTACCGGCAATTAGTCGCTTTTTGTTTACAGGCGTTCTTCATTTTCGTCTATTTTTAAAAATATATATATATAATTTTTTTTTTTCTTTCAAAACGCTTATAAACGCAAACGCGGCAAAACGGACGCTTTTAAACGTGAGTTTTTATCTGTCGAGTTAAATCGT
The DNA here is from genome assembly GCA_037953035.1 of Aquarana catesbeiana. NCBI lineage: Eukaryota > Metazoa > Chordata > Amphibia > Anura > Ranidae > Aquarana > Aquarana catesbeiana. The sequence goes on from JBBHAA010002709.1 coordinate 120,852, forward strand.
TGATGATTGACTTGTATAGCGCTACCTATGCAAACTGAATCGCCTCAGGGCGCTTTTTTCAGGAGAGGTTATAATAATGTCCCGTGTACATTAAGCCCAAGGATTCTGCTGATTGGTGTTTTGAAGCCTCTTAAAGCGAAAGGTCCACCTAAAAATTTTTTACATTAACAGTCTATTTAAAATATATTAAAAAACATTTGAAAAAAACATTTTTTTACTTACCAGAAATGGCTGTTGCTAGGCAGTCGTCCTAATCTGCCACTTCCTTGCAGAGTTGTTCCTTGTCTTCATCCCTCGCAGTGTGTTCTGGGGAATGGGGCGCGCTCTCTTCTGGGACCTGTGTGTGTGTTCCAAGTTACAGCTGCCCATTTGCAAAGCGCCGTGCGACTAGCGCATGCGCAGTAGGAAACAGGCAGTGAAGCCGCAAGGCTCCACTGCTTGTTTTCCTTCGTTAAGATGGCGGTGCCAGGACCCGACCTGGTGGACGGATCGGCCTCAGGCGGGCCGATATCACGGGCTCAGTGGACAGGTAAGTGTCCTTATTAAAAGTCAGCAGCTACAGAAAGTGTTTGTAGCTGCTGACTTTAAAAAAAAAAATCGCGGCTGGAGCATCGCTTTGAAGGCTCATCTGTCTTTGCTGGTCCACCAATCACTGCCTTGTCTGTCTGCCGGGCGATCGGTAACTGGACAAATGAATAGAGGCCATGGCTACCGGACAGGATGGTGAAAAGTTTGGCCTGCTGAAGCGGCTTGTAAGAGGCTCCTTCTCCACATGCCTGGTGATGGTGAACACCTATATGGTGGAACCCTTCTAGATTCATCAGGGAAGTCACCGGAGGAATGGTGCTTCTACCCCACAAGCCTATGGCTCCCTCTTCTACATGTCCAACCTTCTACGGCTCCCACCTCTGTGACCTCCCAACCGTTACCTCTACTCGGCTCCTTCCAAACATTGTCCCCCAAACCAAGGCATAGTACTTCCTTTCATCACAATCTTTGCCCCCCTAAGTCCACCAAGCCTGCCCAGAACGCTCCTCACAATGAAGGGCCGCTCCGACTCCTTGCAGTGTGGGGGACATCTGATGACATTTGCACTAATCTGGATCCAAGTCCTGGACCTCTGGGTCCAATCTGTCATTTCAAAGGGGCACAAAATACCATTTCTATCCCCCCCTCCACTTCCTATCCTCCAAACCCTCCGAGTCCGCTCAAAAACTAACCGTTTTGCAGCTTCAGTCACAAGGAGGTCCAAAACATAAATGTAGATCGCTCTACGGCAGGTTCTCTTACCCTGCAGCTCCTCTATCCCAGGTGGAGGGTGTGAGCCCCGTGTGCAGATACTTTGAAAAAAAAAAAGGCCGGATGGCAGCACTCCAGAAGGCAGCACCATGGAAGGCCGGACGGCAGCACTCCGGAAGGCCGGGCGGCAGCACCATGGAAGGCCGGACGGCAGCACTCCGGAAGGCCGGGCGGCAGCACCATGGAAGGCCGGACGGCAGCACTCCAGAAGGCCGGGCGGCAGCACTCCGGAAGGCCGGGCGGCAGCACTCCGGAAGGTCGGGCGGCAGCACTCCGGAAGGTCGGGCGGCAGCACTCCGGAAGGCCGGGCGGCAGCACTCCGGAAGGTCGGGCGGCAGCACTCCGGAAGGCCAGGCAGCAGCACTCTGGAAGGCCGGGCGGCTGCACTCCTGTGCAATTTCTTTATTCAAGTGGCGGATACAAAAGGTGAACTACAAGTATCAGCTTAGCTGTTTCACACCAAGGTCGGGTGCTTAACTCATAGCTCAAAAAACGGGTGTCTACAGACAGGTATATATATATATATATATATATATATATATATACACAAATACATAGATAATTAAATAAGGTGAAGGTTATCCATTGACACCCTGATTAGCAATCAATTGATTAATTAAACAAGTGTCAGAAAAATGTATCAAACTGAAACTTCTCACCATATAAAGGAGTAAATAAACCTCAAATGTGGATTTACTGTGAACTTCCATAATAAATGTTGTAAAAACAATAATAATGGAATAAAAACAAATTTGTGCTAAATGGACAAAAATCCATCCAAAAGTGTTTTTAGCAAAATTATTTAATATTAATGAAATTGATAAAATAGAGTTTAATTATCAAAGGAATTTTATCATTTAAATTACACTAAAACTTCCCAACTTTCTCTAAGAAATAATCTTTTTATACTGTGATTTTTACAACTTCTAAAGTTGGTCTTCCAAAAATGAGGCGACAATAATACAAAGACATAAAGTATCAGGAAAAAGGATATATTGTCCTCTCACCTGAGCAAATGTCCGAATCAAAGAACAATCCCTTTTCAAAAGAAAAGCACCCACCCACTGGAGTCAATTGAACTCGATTGAACTCTAACATTGTTATATTGTTCCATAAAACATATTTCCCAACTCCAAAGAGTTATTTTACATTTATAAAGTATCAAAATATGTTGAATGGTTAGTAACATACATAAAGAAATGACCATTATTTGGGGATGACTAATTAAGGACAAATTATTTTATTTTATTAGATTGATTTAATTGATTCTATTCTGCCCCATCCACTCCATCGATCGATCAAAGTATATTACTATTATTAAATCTGCATATACGGGTGGCTGGATCGAGCCTTTATAGTCTCAACATAATGCCACTCATACAGGATGATATGCTGTTCAACCAATCCCTGTATGTAGACACAGGCGAATAGTAAACGGGGTCAAAAAATCGTTCGACCTAGTATTAGATTATATTCCGTTTTGGTTTTATTTCATTCTACTTCATATCATCTGATTATTATCTCATTATTAACCCTTACCAATCCACCTCCACCATAAATTGCACTTGTACTTTCAGTTATTGCTAGCATTATTTTTATATAGTTTAGTGCGGTGGAATGGAACGAAACAAAACAAAGCAAAATACAAAACGCCAAAAAGAAAAACAATCCATGTCTACATCTATTCGTACCGCCGACATGGATTGTGACACGGAGGAGATATGGGGAGGGAAAAAGTCTAAAGGAAATGGTTTCACCCAATCAAAACCCCCCACAAAGCTTCATTATTCATAGAAGTTTGTTACATCCCACAAATGGTTTAGGCCAAGAGCTTTTCTAGTGTTACATTGTTACATAATATTATATAGTATTACATAGAAGGTGAGGATGAAAAAAGACACAAGTCCATCCTATGTGTGTGATTATGTGTCAGTATTACATTATATATCCCTGTATATTGCGGTCATTCAGGTGATTATCTAATAGTTTCTTGAAGCTATCAATGCTCCCCGCTGAGACCACCGCCTGTGGAAGGGAATTCCACATCCTCGCCACTCTAGTATTAAGGTTGAAGATCCAGAATACTTATTTTTTTACATAAGGTTCAGAATTTATATGTATAGACAAACTTGCCCCATGTTTATTGTGACGTTCGTTCCAGTGTTTGGCCACATTTGTTGCACGGTTCTTTTGTATATCGTATAAACGATCATATAACCGATCTCTTAACCTGCAAGTTGTGCGATCAATATACTGGAGCGAGCATATTTCACATGTAATAATGTACAGTAAATATCTGGTATTTCAGTTATTGAATGATTTTAACCTGGTACATTTGTGGGTAGTCATCAAACAAATCAAATCACCCCTCTTAACCATTTCAATACCGGCACTTTCACCCCCTTCCTTCTCACACTTTCAGTAAGAATTGCGCGGTCATGCAACACTCTACCCAAATGAAATTTTTTTCATTTTGTTCACACAAATAGAGCTTTCTTTTAGTGGTATTTATTCACAAATTAATGTTTTATTTTTTGCGATATAAGCGAAAGAAGAGTGGATATTTTGAAAAAAAATTTTACTTTCTGTTTTAAAATAAATCCAATAAAACCTAATTCTGTCATAAATTTAAGCCAAAATGTATTCTGCTACATGTCTTTGGTAAAAAAAATCCTGTTAAGTGTATAATAATTGGTTTGTGTGATCACAGACATATGTGTGCAGATGATCACTGACATATGTGTGCAGATGATCACTGACATATGTGTGCAGATGATCACGGACAGATGTGTGCAGTGGTCACTGACAGATGTGTGTAGATGATCACTGACATATGTGTGCAGATGATCACCGACAGATGTGTGCAGATGATCACCGACAGATGTGTGCAGATGATCACCGACAGATGTGTGCAGATGATCACTGGGACATTTAGTGTTACATATGTGGGGACAGGTGTTTTTACTGTGTGGGGACAGTGTTTTGGAGACACTATTTAGGGGACACTGTGTGTGTTTGCATTGTGTGGGGACACTGTGCCTGTGATCATTGTGTAAAAACATCTCATACTCACTGATCACCAGCTGGCTGCAGCGATCTGCTCTCCTCTCCTCACTGACAACTTCCGTGTGAGGAGAGGAGATTAACTAGCAACCAGCTCTCTGTTTACATCACATGACGGCTCTGATTGGCCCCCCTGATCACATGACGGCTGTGTCCAATCACAGAGCCCTCCTGCCGACTGGAGATGCACCGTGCCAGGGTGACACGAGCGCGTTGGGATCGTGCCGCTGCGAGGGCACACACATGCGATACCCCTCCTTCTGACGGACGTTCCTGAATGTCCACTCAGAGGGAGGAAACTCCCCCCCGGCCGTATATGCGCAGTGGCCGGGTGGGAAGTGGTTAATATGCAAACAGCATGGAGAGTTATTTGCTCCACATCGGAATGAGCCCTTAAATTGCAACCAATGTGGAGGATGGTGTGTACTTGTGTATAAACTCGGAGACAGGGTTCGACCCAAAGTAGGGGACCTACTAAAATCTTTTCATGCCATTTGATAGATTCAGCTTTCCTGAACTCATAGTTACATAGAAGGTGAGGTTGAAAAAAGACACAAGTCCATCAAGTCCAACCTATGTGTGTGATTATATGTCATATTACATTATATATCTCTGTATGTTGTGTGATTATATGTCATATTACATTATATATCTCTGTATGTTGTGTGATTATATGTCATATTACATTATATATCTCTGTATGTTGTGTGATTATATGTCATATTACATTATATATCTCTGTATGTTGTGTGATTATATGTCATATTACATTATATATCCTGTATGTTGTGTGATTATATGTCATATTACATTATATATCTCTGTATGTTGTGTGATTATATGTCATATTACATTATATATCTCTGTATGTTGTGTGATTATATGTCATATTACATTATATATCTCTGTATGTTGTGTGATTATATGTCATATTACATTATATATCTCTGTATGTTGTGCGATTATATGTCATATTACATTATATATCTCTGTATGTTGTGTGATTATATGTCATATTACATTATATATCCTGTATGTTGTGTGATTATGTGTCATATTACATTATATATCTCTGTATGTTGTGTGATTATATGTCATATTACATTATATATCTCTGTATGTTGTGTGATTATATGTCATATTACATTATATATCTCTGTATGTTGTGTGATTATATGTCATATTACATTATATATCCTGTATGTTGTGTGATTATATGTCATATTACATTATATATCTCTGTATGTTGTGTGATTATATGTCATATTACATTATATATCTCTGTATGTTGTGTGATTATATGTCATATTACATTATATATCTCTGTATGTTGTGTGATTATATGTCATATTACATTATATATCCTGTATGTTGTGTGATTATATGTCATATTACATTATATATCCTGTATGTTGTGTGATTATATGTCATATTACATTATATATCCCTGTATGTTGTGTGATTATATGTCATATTACATTATATATCCTGTATGTTGTGTGATTATATGTCATATTACATTATATATCTCTGTATGTTGTGTGATTATATGTCATATTACATTATATATCTCTGTATGTTGTGTGATTATATGTCATATTACATTATATATCTCTGTATGTTGTGTGATTATATGTCATATTACATTATATATCTCTGTATGTTGTGTGATTATATGTCATATTACATTATATATCTCTGTATGTTGTGTGATTATATGTCATATTACATTATATATCTCTGTATGTTGTGTGATTATGTGTCATATTACATTATATATCTCTGTATGTTGTGTGATTATATGTCATATTACATTATATATCCTGTATGTTGTGTGATTATATATCATATTACATTATATATCTCTGTATGTTGTGTGATTATATGTCATATTACATTATATATCCTGTATGTTGTGTGATTATATGTCATATTACATTATATATCTCTGTATGTTGTGTGATTATATGTCATATTACATTATATATCTCTGTATGTTGTGTGATTATATGTCATATTACATTATATATCTCTGTATGTTGTGTGATTATATGTCATATTACATTATATATCCTGTATGTTGTGTGATTATATATCATATTACATTATATATCTCTGTATGTTGTGTGATTATATGTCATATTACATTATATATCCTGTATGTTGTGTGATTATATGTCATATTACATTATATATCTCTGTATGTTGTGTGATTATATGTCATATTACATTGTATATCCCTGTATGTTGTGGTCATTCAGGTGATTATCTAATAGTTTCTTGAAGCTATCAATGCCCCCCACTGAGACCACCGCCTGTGGAAGGGAATTCCACATCCTTGCCGCTCTTACAGTAAAGAACCCTCTACATAGTTTAAGGTTAAACCTCTTTTCTTCTAATTGTAATGAGTGGCCACGAGTCTTATTAAACTCTCTTCTGCGAAAAAGTTTTCTCCCTATTGTGGGGTCACCAGTCCGGTATTTATATATTGTGGGGTCACCAGTCCGGTATTTATATATTGTGGGGTCACCAGACCAGTATTTATACATTGTGGGGTCACCAGTCCGGTATTTATATATTGTGGGGTCACCAGTCCGGTATTTATATATTGTGGGGTCACCAGTCCGGTATTTATATATTGTGGGGTCACCAGTCCAGTATTTATACATTGTGGGGTCACCAGTCCGGTATTTGTATATTATGGGGTCACCAGTCTGGTATTTATATATTGTGGGGTCACCAGTCCGGTATTTATATATTGTGGGGTCACCAGTCCGGTATTTGTATATTGTGGGGTCACCAGTCCGGTATTTGTATATTATGGGGTCACCAGTCCGGTATTTATATATTGTGGGGTCACCAGTCCGGTATTTATATATTGTGGGGTCACCAGTCCGGTATTTATATATTGTGGGGTCACCAGTCCGGTATTTATATATTGTGGGGTCACCAGTCCGGTATTTATACAATGAAATCATATCCCCTCTCAAGCGTCTCTTCTCCAGAGAGAATAAGTTCAGAGCTCACAACCTTTCCTCATAACTAAGATCCTCCAGACCCTTTATTAGCTTTGTTGCCCTTCTTTGTAGTCGCTCCATTTCCAGTACATCCTTCCTGAGGACTGGTGCCCAGAACTGGACAGCATACTCCAGGTGCGGCCGGACCAGAGTCTTGTAGAGCGGAAGAATTATCGTTTTATCTCTGGAGTTGATCCCCCTTTTAATGCCAATATTCTGTTTGCTTTATTAGCAGCAGCTTGGCATTGCATGTCATTGCTGAGCCTTTCATCTACTAGGACCCCCAGGTCCTTTTCCATCCTAGATCCCCCCAGAGGTTCTCCCCCCAGTCTATAGATTGCATTCAGATTTTTACCACCCAAATACATTATTTTACATTTTTCTACATTGAACCTCATTTGCCATGTAGTCGCCCCTCCCCCATTAATTTGTTCAGATCTTCTTGCAAGGTTTCCACATCCTGCGGAGAAGTTATTGCCCTGCTTAGCTTAGTATCGTCTGCAAATACAGAGATTGAACTGTTTATCCCATCCTCCAGGTCGTTTATGAACAAATTAAATAGGATTGGTCCCAGCACAGAACCCTGGGGGACCCCACTACCCACCCCTGACCATTCTGAGTACTCCCCATTTATCACCACCCTCTGAACTCGCCCTTGTAGCCAGTTTTCAATCCATGAACTCACCCTATGGTCCATGCCAACGCACCTTATTTTGTACAGTAAACGTTTATGGGGAACTGTGTCAAATGCTTTTGTAAAATCCAGATACACCACGTCTACGGGCCTTCCTTTATCTAGATGGCAACTCACCTCCTCATAGAAGGTTAATAGATTGGTTTGGCAAGAACGATTCTTCATGAATCCATGCTGATTACTGCTAATGATACCGTTCTTATTACTAAAATCTTGTATATAGTCCCTTATCATCCCCTCCAAGAGTTTACATACTATTGATGTTAGGCTGACTGGTCTGTAATTCCCAGGGATGTATTTTGGGCCCTTTTTAAATATTGGTGCTACATTGGCTTTTCTCCAATCAGCTGGTACCATTCCAGTCAATAGACTGTCAGTAAAAATTAGGAACAATGGTCTGGCAATCACCAGATGCAAGCCATCTGGTCCCGGTGATTTATTAATGTTAAGTTTCTCAAGTCTAATTTTAATTCTGTCCTCTGTTAACCATAGAGGTGCTTCCTGTGTTGTGTCCTGAGGATAAACACTGCAGTTTTGGTTACTGAAGCCCCCCGATTCACTCGTGAAGACTGAGGAGAAGAATAAATTCAATACCTTTGCCATCTCCCCATCCTTTGTAACCAGATGTCCTTCCTCATTCTTTATGGGGCCAATATGGTCTGTCCTCCCTTTTTTACCGTTTACATACTTAAAGAATTTCTTGGGATTTTTTTTGCTCTCCTCCGCTATGTGTCTTTCATATTCTATCTTATCCGTCCTAATTGCACCCTTACATTTCTTGTTGCATTCTTTATAAAGTCTGAATGCTGATGATGATCCCTCAACCTTGTATTTTTTGAAGGCCTTCTCCTTTGCTTTTATATGCATTTTTACATTGGAGTTAAGCCATCCAGGACTTTTGTTCGCTCTTTTAAATTTATTACCCAATGGGATACATTGGCTAACGCCCTTATTTAATATGCTCTTAAAGCAAACCCATCTCTCCTCCATGTTCTTTGTTCGATGCTATACGGTGTTGGAAATCCCAGAACAACACCTGCAGTTAATTTCTTTTTCGTGGCTAAAGTGGTTGTTCCATCGCTTAACAAAGCATCTCTTTTAGTATTATTAGCTATAATGGCTTTATTTAGACACCCGTTTTTTGAGCTATGAGTTAAGCACCCGACCTTGGTATGAAACATGTAAGCTGATACTTGTAGTTCACCTTTGTATCCAGCACTTGAATAAAGAAATTTCACAGGAGTGCAGCCGTCCAGCCTTCTTTTCTTCTAAGTCACAAGGAGGTGTTACCAAGTGAGACGATCCGCTGCCCCCCCATACTGAAATTAACATCTCTAAACAGATTTGTGTACCAAAATTCTGCATGATTTATCATTGCTTCTCCCGGTAATGGGAATTTCTGGCATCGGTAGACATACTGGTAAGCCTTACTTCCACTTTTTTATTTGAAGCATCCAACCCTAGGGTTGGGATAAATGCAGCTACCTTCAGGTGACACTGGTATAAAGAAGGGATGTCCCCCTATATAGCCCCTCCCACTCTCCCGCCAAGCCTTACTTTTTGGGGGGTTAGTGCGGTTTCTGTATTTGTTCAGTCAGCCCAAAACTGTGTTTCTCCTTTCCTCATGAGGCCTCCTTCACCCCTCTGGCACACCTCCATGGCTTGTACAGAGAGGAGTCCTCAGCCACCATGTCTGAGTTTATGGGACACAGCTTGGCATTTTGGGAAACCTCTGGCCGTAAGTGCCCTCCCCCCAGATTTACCTCTGGAGTCTGCTTAGACTTTCATCTCACAGTAGCTTTGTTTCCTGAGGGGAAGGCGGGAGACAAAACCTCATTAGAATCTGAGGATTCCATACAGGTGGAAGCTCAATCTGGTAATATCTCTGTAAGCTTAAGGATACCATGGTGATCATATTGACACGGTGCGCTTGTATCTGCCCTAGAACCACCTGAGTCATCTCACCCAAAAGGTAAGCAGTATGGGCTCCCTAAAAATTAGGAAGCCGGCAGACACTCCCTTGTCCACCTCTTCCCGGAGCCTGTGTTGTATTGGCCTCACCCTGAAAAGATCTTCACCCCTCCCAAGTGTTTGCTCACCAATACCCTATTGTGGGGGGTTTCTTAAAGAATGGGTAGTCCCAGTAGTGGATCCTGGCTTACCCTAATGGTTCTTTTTGATAATATCTTTGGTTTTGAGGACCCTGTACACAGTAGGTTAGTAGCCCTCATCAAAGCCTTATTTTCTTCATGTGGTCCTGCTATGACAAGCCTTTCTTTCTGGATTAAACACATGGAGGGAGCCATGGATCCATTCAATCATATCTGTCTTTTCAGAACTGGAACTCCTACTTGAGGCCTACACACCTTGCCTTTGGCTCAGATGTTAATCTGCTAAACTTGCTCACAAGAAGTGGTTCAAGAGGATGCTTTTGGAGAAGGGGGTGCTTTAGGAGAGGTGGTGGGAGTTCCGTTTTGCCCTAGGAAAAAGAGAGAGAAAGAAACTTCACTGATAAGCGCTCAGATCATAGAAAAAAAACGTTCCTTTTGTTTCTCACAGGCCTCAACCTCCCTCCAAGCCCAGCATCTTGTTCCAATATAAACCTTGGTCGTTCAATCCTGCCAAATCCAGGCTCAAGCCTTCCTCTCAATGAGTGGGGGATGTCTGTTGGCTTTTGCTGCCATCTGGTCTTGAGACATTCTGGAGGGGTTACAAGTTTTGGTCTTTGTCTCCACCTTGTTTCATGCCCTTTTATTTTCGTCTTCTCCTTTGGAAAGACTGACAGATGTTCCTGCAGCTGCAGGGGTCATCCTCGTCCCACTTGAGTGATTCCAAAGGTTCTACATGGATTGTTCACTGTTCTCAAAGCAAAAGAAGTCATCTACTCCATTTTGGATCTAAAAAGTCTGGACAGGTTTCTGTTGGTTCTACATAGAAAAGACCGGGCCAGTCATTGTTTCTCTTTAACTGGGAGACCTTCTGGTCTCTGTGGGCATCAAAGATAAATTACATAAACCTGTGTTTTATTGTTGCCATTCATCACAACCAATTTGTTCCTTTTCTTCTGGCCTGCCCACGTCAACTCAAGTCTTCACCAAGCTGCTTGCTCCTGTCCCAGCTTTGCTTCGTTCCTCGGGTATCCACACAGTAGACACCTCAAGGCCTCCTATCATTTGTTCAACAGACAGTGCCGACTCATCACTAAGTCTCCATGCACAAAGCATTTGCCCAGCTCTTCTAAATGCCTTTCTGATGGTAGGAGAAACGCAGAGTCAAAAATGCACCTAAAGCCATTGAAATAAGTTAACACTCAAGTGCTAAACGCACCCCTAGCGTTAACGTGCTTTTATCAATTATTCCCTGCATTTGGATGCATCGGGCAATTTTTAGCACCAAAATGCCCCTTTCCTGAATGCACTGGCCCTGGGGGTTTTTTTTACTGCCTCAAAAGCCTGTACACATCTATGTGTGCAAAGACACAAAGGGTAACATAGAGGGGCGTTAAGGGGCAGAAAAAAGTCAAACACCCTTAAAAGTGTTGTTTTTGAAGCCCAGTGTGCACGGGACCTTAGGAGTATCTAGGCCTAGTGATGGATATGGCCTTGTCTAGAATCTTCCTTCCCCAGAGAAGTTCCCATCCCTCCACTTTATCTTTTGGAACTATTAGTCCAAGAGGCAATCGTTCATTTGATCTTTGCACAAGGGTTCTGGGTCTGATGGTAACCTCTGTCGAAGCAGCATGGTATGTCCAGTTTCACCCCAGACCATTGCAAGTCAATATTTTGGCTGCATAGGACAAACGGGCTCTTTCAGATGCATGGGTTGATTCGGGAACCAGCAAGGCCAGACTATCCCTGACATGGTGGATTTCCAATCTAGCGCGGGAGTCAGATCTTTTCTCCCAATAATGTAGACATTTCACCTGATGGATACCAGCCTATCAAGCTGGGGAGGAGTACTGGATACCCTCTTGGGATACCCTCTTGGTTCAGGGGACTTGGTCGCCAGAGTAAGCTTGGCTTCCCATCGGCATCCTAGAACTTTACCCGACTAAAATCCAGTCTGACAATGCTACTGTCATGACCTACATCAAACATTAGGCTTTCACAGTGAATGCTCTGGTGACTCCATGGGATCAGTTCAGCTTATTCCCTCAACAGCTTCTCCCTCACCTGCTGCATAGGATCGATATGAAGGGCATCCTTGTGATTCTAATCACACTGAACTGATCCAGTAGGACATGGTACTCCTCATTTCTGAGACTCCTGGAAGACTCTCCATGGGCCCTTATGGATCGCTTGGACCTTCTGTTCCAGGGGGTCCATTATCCTGCTTGTTGGCTTTAACAGCTTGTTTATTGAAGCCCAGGTCCTGAGGGATGGACCTATTGGATTCTGTCATCCTTACGCTTCTGAAGGCTAGAAAGTTCCATCCTAAGAAGTACTCCCATGGCACAAATACTGACCTTCTTTCAGTCTGGTCTAGACCAGCGCTTGGCATGAAGCACCTACAAGGGGCAAACATCAGCCATTCTGTTTCAATGACTGCTTGTTGCTCACTTTTTATGTCAGGCCGATTTGCAGGGTGTTACTCACTGGGATATTGCCTTGGCCGACCTCATTTACAAGGTGGCCTTTCTCATTGCCATCACCTCTGCAAGGTATTGGCCTTACCCTGTAAGGAGCCTTTCCTAGACTTCCACGGAAATAGAGTTGTCCTGAGGCCCCCTTACTTTTTCTATTCTGCTCCAAAGCAACCCAAAGAAGTTTTTCTCCATTGTTATAATGTAGTTCATGTTGTAAGAGTCTGCCAAAAGGAACGTGTGCCAGAGAGGTCAACCTATTTTCCTTTGTGCATTTTAGAGGACTCCCCGGCTCACTCCAACGGTGCTTGATGGGTTAGACATTGGAGAATATGGTCTGAAGGATGGGCTTTCTCCCTTCCCTGCTGAGGAACATTCTACCAGATCTGTTGGATGCCTGACGCTGAAAAGCCCATGATGCATTGCCCCTCAGATCATGAAGGCTGCCACTTGGTCTTCTGGTCATGTGTTTTTTTTAGCAGGTCGAAGTTTAGGCCTCTTCTGAGGCCAGTTCTGGTGTAAGGGGGTTCAATTCTATCAAGCCCTTCCTTGGCTTTGTTAGGTGGACATGTTAGCATTTATTTGTTGCATTTTTCCACTCCTCAGATGGACTGCTTTGGATGTCTCAAGACTAAAGACCCTGCACTGTGCAATGAGGAAAATAGGATTCCTATTTTCTTGGAGTTCAGGACCCCGCTGGTCCTTGATTTCACTATTATCGATTGCTATAAAGCTGAAGCTTGATCAGAGTGGGCGTGGTTATATAGGGGCAGTCCCTGTATTTTCTCTCCAGTCTCCTGAAGGGAGCTACATCTAAGCATGGCAAAGTCTAAAGTGCGTGTGTGCATTCAGATAAGTAAATAAATCCTTTTATCTCTGATGGGTCCAAAGGGTGGTTTCTGAGGTGGCAAGAAAACCAGATCTCATGGAGTCACATGGAAGACGCCCGGAACAAAGAATGGGAAGGAATGTCTCTGGAACAAGATAGAAAAATGTTTAGGCCTCATACACACTGGGCTTTAAAAAAAAAAAAAAAAGCGCCACTTTTACAGGCGTTTGGCATTTTTGTCAGTTTGTAAAAGCACCTCTATGTAAGCGATGTGTCCATACACACATAGACGGCGGTTTACTAAAGACAAATAGACTCTCCAGAAATTAGTAAATGAGGGGAAGCTTCACTTTACAAAGAACACCCAATCACGCGCAAGGACAATAAACAGCATTTTTGCTTGCACATGATTGGATGATGGAAGTCTGCATAGCTTCCCCTCATTTACCAAGCTGGACTTGCAGAGCCAGTCTCTATGCCTTTGGTAGAACCCCCCATAGTTTTTTAGAGGCTGAAAAAAAAAATAGCCAATAGAAATTGCGTTCAGGATAAGACCAAAGAGCAGAAAAAAAGCTTGGTGTGTTTGAATTTTAAATGGATATTCTGGCCAATGGAATCCATTAACGCCTAAACATATGTGCAATATGAGGCCTCCACTGCTCCTGCTAGAGGTTCCTGGAACCTCGATACAGACATGTTCAGTTTGTTGTTGAACCTGGAGGTGCACATTAGGATTCCCCTATCTGTGACCTCCAGGACTGAATCCTTCCCCCCAGTTCAGAACGTTTGCCGGCCAATCATCCACAGCTGGAATGTACAGTAAATGGCAGAGAAGGCTAGAAAGTGGCGTTCTACCAGGAGAGGATCCACTCTTCTTTAGCTATGGCAAGACTTCTGGCTTGACCACAGCCGTGGTGTTTTCTAACTGAATCCAGATTGGATGATCCTCCAGCTGGGTGGTCCAGTGCTGAGGGAAAACGTCAGGATGTTGGATGAGAGTGTGAAGACATTCAGGTTCCCTGCGCCAGGAGAGTGGTCGGGACTCCTCCCCCTCTGGCAACAGTCACGAGGATCTTCAGAAATACAGCAAATGTTCCAGAAATAGGACTGTCCATTGAAGCTTCCATCAGCCCCAGGATTCTGGCATACATGCAGTCAGATGACTCCTGGACTGTGAGTGGAGAGTTTGAAGTTTCTCCTAGGGAAGACAAATGTCAGCAGCAGCTTTAGTTGTGTCTATGATTAGACTCGGACATTCCCAGCCATGAGACGATTTCTGGAGGTTTAGGATCTTCCCGAACCTCTGCATACAGTGTGGACAGTCAAGGCTTCCGTCCCTCAGAACTTGTGCCGATTGTTCGTCGTCTAGGTCAGTGTTTGCAACTCCAGTTCTCAAGGTGCCCCAACAGGTCATGCTTTCAGACTTCCCATTATTTTGCACAGGTGATTTGATCAGGTTCACTGCCTTAGTAATTACCACAGCCGTTTCATGAGGGAAATCCTGAAAACATGACCTGTTGGGCCGCCTTGAAGCCTGGAGTTGAAAAACACTGGACTAGATGGATGGAGGCGTGCAGGTAAGCATCCCGGATGTCCACAGAGGCCATGCAGAATTCCTTTGCCCAAATGATGGTATTGAGAGCTCTGAGATTCAGAAATGGGGCCATATACCACCTTTTGGTTTGGGAACTGCGAATAGGTTGGAGTAAAAGTAGACGTGTGGTTCATTTTGTTCCGAATTGAAAATCGGACAAATTTGATATTTGAATGTATCCGAAATTCTGAATTACAGTAGTAACAAATTTAACCACTTGACAACTGGGCACTTAAACCCCCTTCCTAACCAGACCAATTTTCAGCTTTCGGTGCTCTCACAATTTGAATGACAATTACTCAGTCATACAATACTGTACCCATATAAAATTTTTGTCCTTTTTTTCACACAAATAGAGCTTTCTTTTGGTGGTATTTAATCACCGTTGGGTTTTTTATTTTTTGCGCTATAAAAGAAAAAAGACTGAAAATTTGGTAAAAAAATGAATTTTTTTTTGTTTCTGTTATAAAATTTAGCAAATTAGTAATTTTTCTTCGTAAATTTTGGCCAAAATTTATACTGCTACATATCTTTGGTAAAAATAAGTACAACTTGGTGTATATTATTTGGTCTTTGTGAGTGTTAGAGAGTCCAAATGCTATGGTGCCAATATCTGAAAATTGATCACACCTGAAGTACTGACGGCCTATCTAATTTCTTGAGGCCCTAACATGCCAGAAAAGTACAAATACCCCCCAAATGACCCCTATTTGGAAAGAAGACATTCCAAGGTATTTAGAAAGATGCATGGTGAGTTTTTTGAAATTGTCATCTTTTCCCACAATTCTTTGCAAAATCAAGATTTTTTTTTTTCTTTTTTTTTTTTTTACAAAATTGTCATATTAGAAGGTTATTTCTCACACACAGCATATGCATACCACAAATTACACCCCAAAACACATTCTGCTATTACTCCCGAGTATGGTGATACCACATGTGTGAGACTTTTACACAGCGTGGCCACATACAGAGGCCCAACATGCACGGAGCACCTCCAGGCGTTCTGGAGCACCCAGGCCAATTCTTATATTTCTCTCCTACATGTAAAAATAATAATTTATTTGCTAGAAAATTACATAGAACCCCAAAACATTATATATATTTTTTTTAGCAACGACCCTAGAGAATACAATGGCGGTTGTTGCAACTTTTTATCTCGCACGGTATTTGCGCAGCAATTTTTCGAACGCGTTTTTTTTGGAAAAAAAACAGTTTTGTGCTTTAAAAAAAAATAAAACAGTAAAGTTAGCCCAATGTTTTTGCATAATGTGAAAGATGAAGTTACGCCGAGTAAATAGATACCTAACATGTCACCCTTCAAAATTGCACACGCTCGTGGAATGGTGCCAAACGTCGCTACTTAAAAATCTCCATAGGTGATGCTTTAAAATTTTTTACTGGTTACATGTTTTGAGTTACAGAGGAGGTCTAGGGCCAAAATCATTGCTCTCGCTCCAACGTTCGCAGTGATACCTCACATGTGTGGTTTGAACACCGTTTTCATATGTGGGCGGGACTTACGTATGTGTTCGCTTCTGCATGTGAGCACACGGACATGGGCACTTTAAACATTTTTTTTTTTTTTTTATTGTTTATTTTACTTTATTTATTTTAGTTTGACACTTTTTCCCCCCCAAAAAAATTTTTGATCACTTTTATTTCTATTACAAGGAATGTAAACATCCTTGTAATAGGAATATGGCATGACAGGTCCTCTGTACAGTGAGATGTGGGGTCAATAAGACCTCACATCTCACCTCTAGGCTGGGAAGCCTGAAATAAAAAAAAAAAAAAAAACGATCTTGGCTGCGATCGTAGCGGTGAGTAGGTAGAAGCACCGGAGGGTGGCGGGAAGGGGGGGGGCGTCCCCTCTCGCCTCCCGTAAGAACGATCAAGCAGTGTAACAGCCACTATGATCATTCTTATGGTGTAGGGAATCGCCGGCTGAAAAAGCTGATATCTGAATGATGCCTGTAGCTGCACCCGTCATTCAGATATCCCCGCTCAAAGTCAAGGACGTCATATGACTGTGGGCGGGAACTGGTTAAAAATTGCGGGGTATTGCAGAGTATTGCGGAGTAGTGCAGGGTATATTGCAGAGTATTGCGGAGTAGTGCAGGGTATATTGCAGAGTATTGCTGGGCATATTGCAGAGTAGTGCCGTGTATATTGCAGAGTAGTGCCGTGTATAATGCAGAGTAGTGCCGTGTATAATGCAGAGTATTGCGGGGTATAATGCAGAGTATTGCAGGGTATTATGCAGAGTATTTCGGGGTATTATGCAGAGTATTGTATGTATTATGCAGAGTATTGCGGGGTATTATGCAGAGTATTGCGGGGTATTATGCAGAGTAGTGCCGTGTATATTGCAGAGTAGTGCCCTGTATAATGCAGAGTATTGCAGGGTATAATGCAGAGTATTGCAGGGTATAATGCAGAGTATTGCGGGGTATAATGCAGAGTATTGCAGGGTATAATGCAGAGTATTGCGGGGTATAATGCAGAGTATTGCGGGGTATAATGCAGAGTATTGCAGGGTATAATGCAGAGTATTGCGGGGTATAATGCAGAGTATTGCGGGGTATAATGCAGAGTATTTTGGGGTATTATGCAGAGTATTGCGGGTATTATGCAGAGTATTGCGGGGTATTATGCAGAGTATTTTGGGGTATTATGCAGAGTATTGCGGGTATTATGCAGAGTATTGCGGGGTATTATGCAGAGTATTGCGGGGTATTATGCAGAGTATTGCGGGGTATTATGCAGAATATTGCGGGGTATTATGCAGAGTATTTTGGGGTATTATGCAGAGTATTGCGGGTATTATGCAGAGTATTTTGGGTATTATGCAGAATATTGCGGGGTATTATGCAGAGTATTTTGGGGTATTATGCAGAGTATTGCGGGTATTATGCAGAGTATTGCGGGGTATTATGCAGAGTATTGCGGGGTATTATGCAGAGTATTGCGGGGTATTATGCAGAATATTGCGGGGTATTATGCAGAGTATTGCGGGGTATTATGCAGAGTATTGCAGGGTATTATGCAGAGTATTGCTGGGCATATTGCAGGGATGGCTGAGCATGGAGGGATGGATGGATGTGACTGTATTTGTCACTGAGTACCGCTGTGAGCACTACACATGCAGCCCACAGCGGTGCTGCCATCCGATCCCTCCCCCTCTCCCCTCGCACTGTACCGATCGGTACAGAGAGGGGCGGGAGGAACCGGCGTCATGACATGACGCCGGTCTGTTGACATGTGATCGCTCCGTCATTTGACGGAGCGATCACATGGTAAACGGCCGCGATTAGCGGCCGTTTACCGCGATCCGTGATGCGCCGGGTCCTCAGGACCCGGCGGTCACGGAAGTTCTCGGGTGCGCGCCCCAGGGGGCGCGCGAGAGCAGTATTCTGGGAGGACGTCCCACGGACGTCCACCCAGAACTAGCCGACCGCGCTGCAGCCGTCTTTCGGCTATGGCCCGGTCGGCAAGTGGTTAAATGAATCCAAAATAACAAAATTAAATTTAGAACAAATTTAAAATCAAATTCAACTCTATGGGAAATCTTCTAGTCTACAAGTTTAGTATTCCTCAGACTTTCTAGTTGGAGATCTGTCACTGATTGCATGGTCAGCTTACTGACTGATTTACTTGTTTATTTACATGTTACTCCGGTTACAGTGTTCTATCCCTCTTTTGAGATTTTTGTGCTGTTTTTAGGCCCTATAAATGTCCTCTGTTTAATTACCTCACACGTTCTGAGGCCGACACTTGACCCATGAGAGGGCACCCACCTTTACAAATCCCGCATTTAGCCGTGATAGTATTTAATGGCGTTTTGGGTGCCTTCTGGTATGGGGGCTGGGTGGTGGTATCAGAACTCCCAATATTTCTATATGATGGTTCTTGTATGCTGTTTGTGTAATGATGCATTTATTCACCCAAATCCCACCACCCAGCCCTCACCTTTCTTTGAAAGTATCCCCTCGCCCTATTATATACCCCCCAGAAAATACGTTCTCCAAAACCTCCTCCCTTTTATCAACTGAAGACCCTGTGGTGGCGGACTATACCATTCTTTCCTTTACCTATAGTCCTCCTTCACTGCTTAGTGATTGCCAACCCCCACACAGTTGTGAGTCACGGTGTTGTTACACCCCTCGGGGTACACACATTGTACCCGCACTGTACCTTACCGATACTGTACAGTTTAGAGGTACGGGAGTAAGTCACCCCCATACCTCATCGGTTTCACCCCAGTTACCTCAACATTACACTTAAGCCTGCCATACACTGAACAGACCCACATCCTGATCACCTAGGTCATCCCTCTCCCTTCACTTGTACTTATGGCGGATGACACAGACCCCCGGGCCTCACCGCCTGACCTACATAAGCACCTACAGACACTCAAACTCTGTTCAATCAATATACAAGGCCTTAACATTCCAGAGAAAAGGTCTAAACTGTTCTATTTCCTACAACGATCGAAAATACATGTAGCACTTATACAGGAAACGCACTTCAGAACGGATAGCATCCCTAAACTGTATAATCATCAATTCCCACTGGTGTACCACGCTTCCAACACCGAGGCTAAATCCAAAGGAGTCTCAATCTTAATTTCTAAACAATGCCCCCTGCAGGTGACAGAAGTCCAAAGAGACTCCCAGGGGAGATTCCTATTCATTAAAGGCACTCTACACCACAGACCTGTCACAATAGCTAACATTTACGCCCCTAACTCGCAACAAGTGGCCTTTTTTAGAGACATCTTCCAATCAGGTACTCTGATAGTAGGAGGCGACTTCAATGTCGCTCTGAATCCCTCCCTTGACACATCCAACGGTGCTTCCTCCCTAACCTACAGAGCCTTACGAGCTATTAAATTGCAACTCAGCAACCTGTTACTTCACGACGCTTGGCGCACATTACACCCCAACACTAAGGACTTCACCTTCTTTTCTGCACCTCATAACAAATACTCCAGAATAGACCACTTTTTCTTATCCCAAAATGATCTCACACACCTCTCAAAAGCCACGATTGAACCCATGGTTCTTTCTGATCACAACCCCGTATTTATAACTCTAACCCTCCCGACGACCCATGTTAGGTCCAACATATGGCGACTTGATAATTCTCTACTGACCGACCTGGTCCATATACAACAAATTACCAGGAGCCTCACCCAATACTTTGCAGAAAAATACAACAGAAGACACCTCTCCCATCTCCGTTTGGGCAGCACACAAATGCGTCATAAGGGGGAAATTTATCTCCCTTGCGGCCCAACGAAACAAACTTAGAAAAGCACGAATTAATGAGCTGACCGACCGCATACTAACACTTGAACAAGCACACAAAGCATCGCTAGCAGCTTCCACATTAACATGGCTCTACATGAGAAACTTCCAACCCATGCTTCAAAACATACAAGCTGATTTAAATAAATGGCATTTCGGGTCCTTCTCCTGGTTGGGTAGGACAGCCATATTAAAGATGAATGTACTGCCCAGACTTCTTTACCTTTTTCCAGGCAATCCCCATAAAGCTACCCACCTCCTTTTTTACATCATACAAGCGTATGTGCAGGACTTTTATCTGGGCGTCCAAGACCCCCCGACTAAGCTGGGATAGGCTAGTACTCCCCAAGCTATTAGGGGGCCTTGGCCTCCCCAACATTCAAAAATACCACTGGGCATGTCATCTAACTAGGATTGTAGATTGGCATCTTCATCGTTCCAATAAAGCCTGGATTACACTTGAGGATTCCTTCACTAAAACCCCGCTGTCACATCTACCCTGGATCAATCACAACTCCATTCCTAGAGATTTGGTGACACATCCCTTTATTGGAGCCACATTGTCCCACCTTAAATTAGCCGGCAAAGCACTCGATTGGTCCGTAATCCTGACTTCCTGCCAGGCCTTGCCTTAAGAGATCTGCACAGGGAATCATGCACAACCCCCATCAGGGCACACCACTTCTTCCAAAATGGTGAACTCCTCCCCCACCAAGCCATGGCAGCCAAACTCACGGAATACAACATCCCCTTTTACAAGTACCTACAATTAAGACACTTTTTACTGACGCCAAATCCATCTCACTGTGGTACCGAGAGCGTACACCCTTTGATATGTGATATGTGATAGTTCAGAACCCCAACGTCATGTGATCTCTACTGTTTACACATTCTTATTTTCAAATTGCAAAATTAAAGATGATAAGCTTATCCGTCGTTGGGAATCAGAACTGTCTATAGACTTAACCTCCACTGAATGGGAACGTATACACAACCATATTCATAAGGGCTCCATTAATGTATCCACCCAGAAAACAGATACAAAATATTCACCAACTGGTATAGGACACCTGATAAGATCCACAAAATGCACCCCTCGGTCCCCCCGACATGCTGGCGTTGCAATGCGGAGCTTGGCACCCTCATTCATATCTGGTGGGAATGTCCTTTTATCATACCGTACTGGACGGAAATTCACCGCCTTATCACCCAAATGACCTCTTACGCCCCAGACTTCACTCCGGCCCAATACATGCTCCACCACACCTCCATGCCCCTCTCCTTCTACAAAAAATCCCTTACCCTACACCTTATCAATGCAGCCAACCTCTGTGTCCCGGTTCACTGGAGGAGTTCCACACCACCCACAGTGGCTGAATGGTTCAAAAGAGTCGATAGAACGGCCGAGATGGAAAAACTCATTTACCAAGCAAAAGACAATCCGACAAAATTTAATACAACATGGGCTTGCTGGTTACACTTTAGAGTTTCCTCGATACTGATCTGTCACAGAAACGCCATAATGTCTGGCTGATCGTGTCCTCCCTCCGTCCGTACCCTCCCTCCGTCCACACCCTCCCTCCGTCCACACCCTTCCTCCGTCCTCCGTCCGTACCCTCCCCCCGTCCGTACCCTCCCTCCGTCCGTACCCTCCCTCCGTCCACACCCTCCCCCGTCCACACCCTCCCCCCGTCCGTACCCTCCCCCCGTCCGTACCCTCCCCCCGTCCGTACCCTCCCTCCGTCCACACCCTCCCTCCGTCCACACCCTCCCCCCGTCCACACCCTCCCCCCTTGTCCACACCCTCCCTCCGTCCGTACCTTCCCCCCGTCCGTACCCTCCCCCCGTCCGTACCCTCCCCCCGTCCGTACCCTCCCCCGTCCGTACCCTCCCTCCGTCCGTACCCTTCCTCCGTCCATACCCTCCCTCCGTCCATACCCTCCCTCCGTCCATACGCTTCCTCCGTCCATACCCTCCCTCCGTCCATACCCCTCCCTCCGTCCATACCCTCCCTCCGTCCATACCCTCCCTCCGTCCATACCCTTCCTCCGTCCATACCCTCCCTCCGTCCATACCCTCCCTCCGTCCATACCCTCCCTCCGTCCATACGCTTCCTCCGTCCATACCCTCCCTCCGTCCATACCCTCCCTCCGTCCATACCCTTCCCCCGTCCATACCCTCCCTCCGTCCATACCCTTCCTCCGTCCATACCCTCCCTCCGTCCATACCCCTTTCTCCGTCCATACCCTCCCTCCGTCCATACCCTTCCTCCGTCCATACCCTCCCTCCGTCCATACCCTTCCTCTTACCCAATTGATCCTCACCGATCATACTTAGGTGATCTCCACACCCTCTCATCCTGATACCAACATAACTCCTTCACTGTTCCGGCAGGAGCTCACACCCTAACGGTTTCTGGTCTCCTTACTCCCCCCCCCCCACTCCTAAACAACATAATATTATTACGGAGCTGCCTCTCAATCATATGGGTACCGAATAGATTTAACACCACACACATTACTACACATGGCCCCCACCCATTCACAGTTAGAACCCTTTAGGGGTGAATGGGTTTAAGGGTGGCTGTGATTGGTACATAACATTACTCTGATTGGACCCCTACCTCCACACCAACCCCTCCTCCCCCACACCAACTCCTCCTCCCCCACATCAACCCCTCCTCCCCCCACACCGACCCCTCCTCCCCCCACACCGACCCCTCCTCCCCCCACACCGACCCCTTCTCCCTCACACGGAGATGATTAATGATCCTTAGTTTATACACTTGTTAATTAGGATATTCCCGCTTTACCATAGGAATACTTTACTGGGTCAGAACTTCACCTCCATCAATAATACAGAAGTGACCTAGTAAGAGGCTCAGTTGGCCGTATTTTGAACTTGTTCTTTCATTTCTGCTTTATTTATCAATTGTATGACTTATCGATTGTATGACTTATCGATTGTATGACTTATCGATTGTATAACTTATTGATTGTATGACTTATCGATTGTATGACGTATTAATTGTATGACTTATTGATTGTATTAACAGCTTCTGTTTCAATGTATACCCGATAACTGTGACTTTATGTATATCTGAAAAATTATAATAAATTATTTATTGAAAAAAAAAAATCAAATTCAACAAGTTTTAGCATTTGATTTGAATTCAAATTGTTTTAGAATTTGATGGAAATTTCCAAATGGGATAAAACAGAATAGGAAAATAAAGGAATAGAAAAGAATAAAATAGAACAATCTTCCGAAATTCGAATTTCAAATAGAATACATTCGAATAAAAAAAACAATAGCATAGAATAAAATAGAATATAACCATCCTCTGAAATTCTAATAGAATAAATTCAGATTCGAATGGAATAAATCAGAATAGAAAAAAACAATACAATAGAATAAAATAGAATATAATCATCTTCGAAATTCGAATAGAAAATAATAGAATAGAAGAGGATGGAATAGAATAGAAAGAATATAACCACCTTCTGAATAGAAAAAAAATTGAATAGAATATAATAGAACATTATAGAATAGAAAATAAAGGAACAGAATAGAAAAAAAACAATGGAATAGAATTGAATAGAAAAAAATAAAACCAACTCTCAAAATCTGAATTTCTAATAGGATTACTTTAATTACGGTAAATTAAATTCCACCAAATTTGGAAAATTTTAATTGAATTTGAATAAATGAAACCAATTTAAAAACCAATTAAATGAATTTAACGAATATATGTAAATAACGAATGAAAAGTAAATGAATTTTTTCGCTCTGCACATGTCCAAGTAAACCCTGACACTGTTCTGCCACGGGAACTGGGGCAATGGCACCCCGGTACAGAAGACCCACCATGAGATCTGCCAGGTTGTGAACTTTGGGCAGAACTCTTATTTGGAGCCTCGGGAGACCACCTCATCCAGCCGAACATAAGAGACACAAGACAAGGGACTTCTCCTCACCTCCCACAAAGAAGGGACCTTCCCACGCTGAACCTGAGGCTTGTTTAGCGGAGGAAGGAAGGTGGTTGCTCCGGTCACCTGCAGCATCTCTGAAGGTGGATTCCAAAGACCCGGAGAAGCGTTCCTAGAAGACGATGAGGGTTCCTCCGTCCACTGTAGAAATGTTCTGTGCAGGGGGAGGGGGGTGGCAGGAGACTCATGTTGGGAATAAGAGGGGAACTTCCAGCAACCTATCAATGGTGGAGAATGGAGCCACAGCCATTTGTCCCAGACAGAGGAGGAATTTACTAAACAAAAACAAAAAAGGAATCCTGCATTAATGGTTAGTGAACCATAAAGGTAGCAAAAACCCACCGATTCGCCTTTAGGGCGGTATATCTCCCAGAAAGCAAACAACCTGAGACAGAAAATGGAAAGGGTTAAAAGGTAACCCTAGGAAACAATCAAGGAGATCAACCACGGTATATTTAATTAATTTATAGAAGCTTTATTGGTGAAGTACAAAAAATCCAATATTCTAATCCAGGCGGAACAACCCTACCCTGGTTAGATAGTAATCATGTAATTTGCAAAAAATTCATTAATAATTTAATAAAAAATACACTGTAATAAGACAATATTGTCACAATATAAAAAACGCTAATTTATGGGCCCCACTATATCGAGACGAAATACCAAAGTCCAAGAGGAATAAATGGACCTTGAAAAAGAGTTTCCCCGGCGAATGACACCCTAAGTTAATGGGACAGAAAGTATCTCCAGCTGTCAGATTGCTGCAAAGTTCTGCTAATATATTTCCAATAATTGACCGGTATTTATCATGGAGTTATATCTTGATTGAAGATGATTGACATCCAGTTAGCTGGTAAAGAACTGGTCATTGGGATATAACACTCCAGAGTCCAGACCTAAGGAATCCAACGCTCCAGAGTCCAGACCTGAGGGATTCAACGCTCCAGAGTCCAGACCTGAGGGATCCAACACTCCAGAGTCCAGACCTGAGGGATCCAACGCTCCAGAGTCCAGACCTGAGGAATCCAACGCTCCAGAGTCCAGACCTGAGGGATCCAACGCTCCAGAGTCCAGACCTGAGAGATCCAACGCTCCAGAGTCCAGACCTGAGGGATCCAACGCTCCAGAGTCCAGACCTGAGGAATCCAACGCTCCAGAGTCCAGACCTGAGGGATCCAACGCTCCAGAGTCCAGACCTGAGGAATCCAACGCTCCAGAGTCCAGACCTGAGGGATCCAACGCTCCAGAGTCCAGACCTGAGAGATCCAACGCTCCAGAGTCCAGACCTGAGGGATCCAACGCTCCAGAGTCCAGACCTGAGGGATCCAACGCTCCAGAGTCCAGACCTGAGGAATCCAATGCTCCAGAGTCCAGACCTGAGGGATCCAACGCTCCAGAGTCCAGACCTGAGGAATCCAACGCTCCAGAGTCCAGACCTGAGGACTCCAACGCTCCAGAGTCCAGACCTGAGGGATCCAACGCTCCAGAGTCCAGACCTGAGAGATCCAACGCTCCAGAGTCCAGACCTGAGGGATCCAACGCTCCAGAGTCCAGACCTGAGAGATCCAACGCTCCAGAGTCCAGACCTGAGGGATCCAACGCTCCAGAGTCCAGACCTGAGGGATCCAACGCTCCAGAGTCCAGACCTGAGGGATCCAATGCTCCAGAGTCCAGACCTGAGGGATCCAACGCTCCAGAGTCCAGACCTGAGGAATCCAACGCTCCAGAGTCCAGACCTGAGGACTCCAACGCTCCAGAGTCCAGACCTGAGGGATCCAACGCTCCAGAGTCCAGACCTGAGAGATCCAACGCTCCAGAGTCCAGACCTGAGGAATCCAACGCTCCAGAGTCCAGACCTGAGGAATCCAACGCTCCAGAGTCCAGACCTGAGGGATTCAACGCTCCAGAGTCCAGACCTGAGGGATCCAACGCTCCAGAGTCCAGACCTAAGGAATCCAACGCTCCAGAGTCCAGATCTGAGGAATCCAACGCTCCAGAGTCCAGACCTGAGGAATCCAACGTTCCAGAGTCCAGACCTGAGGAATCCAACACTCCACAGTCCAGACCTGAGGAATCCAACGCTCCAGAGTCCAGACCTGAGGGATCCAACGCTCCAGAGTCCAGACCTGAGGGATCCAACGCTCCAGAGTCCAGACCTGAGAGATCCAACGCTCCAGAGTCCAGACCTGAGGAATCCAACGCTCCAGAGTCCAGACCTGAGGGATCCAACGCTTCAGAGTCCAGACCTGAGGGATCCAACGCTCCAGAGTCCAGACCTGAGGGATCCAACGCTCCAGAGTCCAGACCTGAGGAATCCAACGCTCCAGAGTCCAGACCTGAGGAATCCAACGCTCCAGAGTCCAGACCTGAGGAATCCAATGCTCCAGAGTCCAGACCTGAGGGATTCAATGCTCCAGAGTCCAGACCTGAGGGATCCAACGCTCCAGAGTCCAGACCTGAGGAATCCAACGCTCAAGAGTCCAGATCTGAGGAATCCAACGCTCCAGAGTCCAGACCTGAGGGATCCAACGCTCCAGAGTCCAGACCTGAGGGATCCAACGCTCCAGAGTCCAGACCTGAGGGATCCAACGCTCAAGAGTCCAGACCTGAGGAATCCAACGCTCCAGAGTACGGCTGAGGAATCCAACGCTCCAGAGTCCAGACCTGAGGAATCCAAAGCTCAAGAGTCCAGACCTGAGGAATCCAACGCTCCAGAGTCCAGACCTGAGGGTTACAACGCTCCAGAGTCCAGACCTGAGGAATCCAACGCTCAAGAGTCCAGACCTTAGGAATCCAACGCTCCAGAGTCCAGACCTGAGGAATCCTACACTCCAGAGTCCAGACCTGAGGAATCCAACGCTCCAGAGTCCAGACCTGAGGAATCCAACGCTCCAGAGTCCAGACCTGAGGAATCCAACGCTCCAGAGTCCAGACCTGAGGGATCCAACGCTCCAGAGTCCAGACCTGAGGAATCCAACGCTCCAGAGTCCAGACCTGAGGGATTCAACGCTCCAGAGTCCAGACCTGAGGGATCCAACGCTCCAGAGTCCAGACCTGAGGGATCCAACGCTCCAGAGTCCAGACCTGAGGAATCCAACGCTCCAGAGTCCAGACCTGAGGGATCCAACGCTCCAGAGTCCAGACCTGAGGAATCCAACGCTCCAGAGTCCAGACCTGAGGAATCCAACGCTCCAGAGTCCAGACCTGAGGAAGCCAACGCTCCAGAGTCCAGACCTGAGGGATCCAACGCTCCAGAGTCCAGACCTGAGGAATCCAACGCTCCAGAGTCCAGACCTGAGGAATCCAACGCTCCAGAGTCCAGACCTGAGGGATCCAACAACTCCAGAGTCCAGACCTGAGGAATCCAACGCTCCAGAGTCCAGACCTGAGGAAGCCAACGCTCTAGAGTCCAGACACCAGACCTCCCTCAAACGTCACACCAGACCCCCCCAACATCACATATCAGACCCCCCCAACATCACATATCAGACCCCCCCCCAACATCACACCAGCCCCCCCATCACACCAGACCCACCCCCCAACATCACACATCAGACCCACCCCCCAACATCACACCAGACCCACCCCCCAAACATCACACCAGACCCCCCCCTGACATCACACACCAGCCCCCCCAACATCACACCAGACACCCCCCCCAACATCACACCAGACACCCCCCTCCGAACATCACACACCAGACCCCCCCAACATCACATCAGACCCCCCCAACATCACACACACCAGACCCCCCCAACATCACACTAGACCCCCCAATATCACACCAGACCCCCCCCCAACATCACACCAGACCCCCCCCAACATCACATCACACCTCCCATCACACCAGACCCCCCCCAACATCACACCAGCCCCCCCCCAACATCACACCAGACCTCCCCCCAACATCACACATCGGACCCCCCAACATTACATCAGACCTCCCATCACACCAGACCTCCCCCATCATACTAGACCCCCCCCCAACATCACACCAGACCTCCCATCACACTAGACCCCCCCCCCCCCAACATCACACCAGACACCCCCAACATCACACCAGACTCACGAACATCACACCATACCTCCCCCCCAATGTCACACCAGACCCCCCAACATCACATCAGACCTCCCATCACACCAGACCCCCCCAACATCACACCAGACCCCCCAACATAACACCAGACCTCCCCAATGTCACACCAGACCCACCAAACATTACATCAGACCTCCCATCACACCTGACCCCCCCCCAACATCACACCAGACACCCCCAACATCACACCAGACTCCCCAACATTACACCATACCTCCCACCCCAATGTCACACCAGACCTCCCCATCACACCAGACCTCCCATCAGTTGCACTTTATTATGACAAAGGATTCCCAGAGCGCCGAGAACGTGTCAGGAAATCAAGTAGCCGTAACCATCTCCTTTCTGGCAAAGCTTCATCTCAGAAAAGGGGAGGAGTCTCCCACTTGTGTGTCAATGTCTACATAAGCTACTGAGCTCTGTAAATAGCAGGATTACCCAGAGGAAGGATACAGAAGTTGGAAGGCACCGAGAGCGCCACCTGCTGGCTGCAGAGAATACATATTATTTCAAATTTACAGGATTACAGAAAATATAGTTCACCCCAATCATAGAAGAGTGTTGTACGCTGTTCAGGAGGGGGCGTGTCTGTGTGACTCATAAATGGAAGAGCACATCAGACCCCCCCATCACCACACAACAGACCCCCCCCAACATCACACACCAGACCCCCCAACATCACACGCCAGACCCCCCCAACATCACACGCCAGACCCCCCCCAACATCACACACCAGACCCCCCCAACATCACACACCAGACCCCCCCACATCACACACCAGACCCCCCCACATCACACACCAGACCCCCCCAACATCACACACCAGACCCCCCCCAACATCACACACCAGACCCCCCCAACATCACACACCAGACCCCCCCATCACCAAACACCAGACCCCCCCAACATCACACACCAGACCCCCCCCAACATCACACACCAGACCCCCCAACATCACACACCAGACCCCCCCCAACATCACACACCAAACCCCCCCCCAACATCACACACCAGACCCCCCATCACCAAAACACAACAGACCCCCCCAACATCACACACCAGACCCCCCCAACATCACACACCAGACCCCCCCCAGAACATCACACACCGGACCCCCCCCAACATCACACACCAGACCCCCCAACATCACACACCAGACCCCCCCCCCAACATCACACACCAGACTCCCCCATCATACACCAGACCCCCCCAACATCACACACCAGACCCCCCCATCACCAAACACCAGACCCCCCCAACATCACACACCAGACCCCCCCCAACATCACACACCAGACCCTCCCAACATCACACACCAGACCCCCCCCCCCATCACACACCATACCCCCCCAACATCACACACCAGACCCCCCCAACATCACACACCAGACCCCCCATCACCACACAACAGACCCCCCCAACATCACACACCAGACCCCCCCAACATCACACACCAGACCCCCCCAACATCACACACCAGACCCCCCATCACCACACAACAGACCCCCCCCAACATCACACACCAGACCCCCCCAACATCACACACCAGACCCCCCCAACATCACACACCAGACCCCCCCAACATCACACACCAGACCCCCCATCACCACACAACAGACCCCCCCCAACATCACACACCAGACCCCCCCAACATCACACACCAGACCCCCCCCCCAACATCACACACCAGACCCCCCCCAACATCACACACCAGACCCCCCCAACATCACACACCAGACCCCCCCATCACACACCAGACCCCCCAAACATCACACACCAGACCCCCCCAAACATCACACACCAGACCCCCCCAACATCACACACCAGACCCCCATCACCACACAACAGACCCCCCCAACATCACACACCAGACCTCCCCAACATCACACACCAGACCCCCCAACATCACACACCAGACCCCCCATCACCACACACCAGACCCCCCCAACATCACACACCAGAGCCCCCCAACATCACACAACAGGCCCCCCATCACCACACAACAGACCCCCCCAACATCACACACCAGACCCACCCCCAACATCACACACCAGACCCCCCAACATCACACACCAGACCCCCCCCCCAATGTCACACCAGACCTCCTCAAAACATCACACCAGACCCCCCAAAACATCACACCAGACCCCGCCCCTCAAACATAACACCAGACCCCCCCCCCAACGTCACACCAGACCTCCCTCAAACGTCACACCAGACCCCCCCAACATCACATATCAGACCCCCCCAACATCACCATATCAGACCCCCCCCCCAACATCACACCAGACCCCCCGTCACACCAGACCCACCCCCCAACATCAAACATCAGACCCCACCCCCAACATCACACCAGACCCACCCCCAACATCACACCAGACCCACCCCCCAAACATCACACCAGACCCCCTGACATCACACACCAGCCCCCCCCATCACACCAGCCAGACACCCCCCCCAACATCACACCAGACACCCCCCTCCGAACATCACACACCAGACCCCCCAACATCACATCAGACCCTCCAACATCAAACCAGACCACCCCAACATCACACCAGACCCCCCAACATCACACACCAGACCCCCCCAACATCACACACACCAGACCCCCCCAACATCACACTAGACCCCCCCAATATCACACCAGACCCCCCCCCAACATCACACCAGACCCCCCCAACATCACATCACACCTCCCCATCACACCAGACCCCCCCCCAACATCACACCAGCCCCCCCCCCCCCAACATCACACCAGACCTCCCCCCAACATCACACATCAGACCCCCCCAACATTACATCAGACCTCCCATCACACCAGACCTCCCCCATCACACCAGACCTCCCCAACATCACACCAGACCCCCCCAACATCACACCAGACCTCCTCCCATCACACTAGACCCCCCCCAACATCACACCAGACCTCCCATCACACTAGACCCCCCCCCAACATCACACCAGACACCCCCAACATCACACCAGACTCACGAACATCACACCATACCTCCCCCCAATGTCACACCAGACCCCTCAACATCACATCAGACCTCCCATCACACCAGACCCCCCCCAACATCACACCAGACCCCCCAACATAACACCAGACCTCCCCAATGTCACACCAGACCCACCAAACATTACATCAGACCTCCCATCACACCAGACACCCCCAACATCACACCAGACTCCCCAACATTACACCATACCTCCCACCCCAATGTCACACCAGACTACCCCCCAATGTCACACCAGACCTCCCATCACACCTGACCCCCCCCCTAACATCACACCAGACCTCCCATCACACTAGACCACCCCACAACAGCACACAGACCCCCCCAACATCACACCAGACCCCCCCCAACATCACACCAGACCCCCCCGGACATCACACCAGACCCCCCCAACATCACATATCAGACCCCCCAACATCACACCAGACCCCCCACCCCCGTCACACCAGACCCACCCCCCAAACATCACACCAGACCGCCCCCAAACATCACACACCAGACCCCCCGCGACATAACACATCAGACCCCCCCAAAACATCATACCATACCTCCCCCCCCCAACATCACACCAGACACCCCCCCTCCGAACATCACACACCAGACCCCCCAACATCACACCAGACCCTCCCAACATCACACATCAGACCCCCCCAACATCACACCAGACCTCCTCCCCCAACATCACACCAGACCCCCCCAACATCACACCAGACACCCCCAAAATCACACCAGACACCCCCAACATCAAACCAGACTCCCCAGCATCACACCATACCTCCCCCCAACATCACATCTGACCTCCCATCACACCAGACTCCCCCCAACATCACACCAGACCCCCCCAACATCACACCAGACCTCCCCAACATCACACCAGACCCCCCCCCAATGTCACACCAGACCTCCCATCATCACACCAGACCTCCCCAACATCACACCAGACCTCCTCCCCCAATGTCACACCAGACCCACCAAACATTACATCAGACCTCCCATCACACCTGACCCCCCCTCCCCAACATCACACCAGACCCCCCAACATCACACCAGACCCCCCCAACATCACACCAGACCCCCCCCCAACATCACACCAGACCCCCCCAACATCACACCAGACCCCAACATCACACCAGACAACCCCAACATTACACCAGACCTCCCCGGACATCACACCAGACCCCCCCAACATCACATATCAGACCCCCCAACATCACACCAGACCCCCACCCCCCCGTCACACCAGACCACCCCCCAAACATCACACCAGACCGCCCCCAACATCACACACCAGACCCCCGCGACATAACACATCAGACCCCCCCAAAACATCATACCATACCTCCCCCCCAATGTCACACCAGACCCACCAAACATTACATCAGACCTTCCATCACACCTGACCCCCCTCCCCAACATCACACCAGACCCCCCAACATCACACCAGACCCCCCCAACATCACACCAGACCCCCCCCCCAACATCACACCAGACCCCCCCAACATCACATCAGACCTCCCATCACACCAGACACCCCCCAACATCACACCAGACCTCCCATCACACTAGACGCCCCCAACATCACACCAGACCCCCCCAACATCACACCAGACCCCAACATCACACCAGACAACCCCATCACACCAGACCCCAACATCACACCAGACCCCAACATCACACCAGACACCCCCAACATCACACCAGACACCCCAACATCACACCAGACCCTCCCATCACACTAGACCCCCCAACAACACACCAGACCTCCCATCACACTAGACCTCCCCCAACATCACACCAGACCTCCCATCACACTAGACCCCCCAACAACACACCAGACCTCCCATCACACTAGACCCCCCCAACATCACACCAGACCTCCCATCACACTAGACCCCCCAACAACACACCAGACCTCCCATCACACTAGACCCCCCCAACATCACACCAGACACCCCATCACACCAGACCTCCCATCACACTAGACCCCCCCCCAACATCACACCAGACACCCCATCACACCAGACCTCCCATCACACTAGACCCCCCCCCAACATCACACCAGACACCCCATCACACCAGACCTCCCCCCCAACATCACACCAGACCTCCCCATCACACTAGACCCCCTCCCCAACATCACACCAGACACCCCATCACACCAGACCTCCCATCACACCAACCCCCCCCCCCCCCCAACATCACACCAGAGCTCCCATCACACTAGACCCCCCCAACATCACACCAGACCCCCAACATCACACCAGACCCCTCCCATCACACCTGACCCCCCCATCACACCAGACCTCCCAACATCACACCAGACACCCCCAACATCAAACCAGACTCCCCAGCATCACACCATACCTCCCCCCAACATCACATCTGACCTCCCATCACACCAGACTCCCCCCAACATCACACCAGACCCCCCCCAACATCCACACCAGACCTCCCCAACATCACACCAGACCCCCCCCCCCCAATGTCACACCAGACCTCCCATCATCACACCAGACCTCCCCAACATCACACCAGACCTCCTCCCCCAATGTCACACTAGACCCACCAAACATTACATCAGACCTCCCATCACACCTGACCCCCCCTCCCCAACATCACACCAGACCCCCCAACATCACACCAGACCCCCCCCAATATCACACCAGACCCCCCCCAACATCACACCAGGCCCCCCCCAACATCACACCAGACCCCCCCCAACATCACACCAGACCCCAACATCACACCAGACAACCCCAACATTACACCAGACCTCCCCGGACATCACACCAGACCCCCCCAACATCACATATCAGACCCCCCAACATCACACCAGACCCCCCACCCCCCATCACACCAGACCCACCCCCAAACATCACACAGACCGCCCCCAACATCACACACCAGACCCCCGCGACATAACACATCA
>JBBHAA010002710.1:0-35654 GCA_037953035.1 Aquarana catesbeiana
AAAGGACACAGAAAGAAAGAAGAGGAAGGAGGAAAGTGGTAGGAAAAGAAGGGAGGAGGAAGGACACGGGAGGAAGTCTAATGGGTGAGACTGGGTAGAGAAAGGAAGAGGTGAAAATGAAGAAGTAAAAGAGACTGTGCCAGGAGTCATGAATTTGGGTTCTCCTCACATTATTCTCAGGTTGGGTTGGGGTGGGCAGTTGGGCACATGTTCTCGCCTGAGACCCATCTGGCACTCTTTCTCTGGAACGTTCCTCTACTCTCTCCTTAGACTGCCCCAGTGCCCCCTCCCGTGATGGCTCCTTTGTTCGTCCCTTGCGGTCCGGCTTGGGCTTGTTCTCCATCCTCTTCTGGGCCTGACGAACAAACGTACTTCCCAGATCCAGGTCATCCTGTAAGCAGAGGGCAGTTGACACATACTGGCTGATTATCTGACCATTGGACCAGATACACTGAGGGCCCAGAACACACAGGAACCTCTGCCGTCCATCAACAAGTAAAGGCCCACCACAACAACCTACTTCACATACAAGTGGTCAGACAGACCTCCACACAGGTGTAATCTAGAACATAAGAGCCCTGATAACATTACTAGGACTTTACAGGAGGGTTTCTAAAGACAGGTCCTCTTTACTCACATCACTACCGGACGTGCTTGAGTCTTGCCGGGCCAAGTCCTCATCATCTGCTTTCCCCTTCTGTATTGCACTATTACTATCCATCGTCTTTGTGACCGTTACCTGTAAGACAAAACATGGAACCTGCTAACAGACTGCCGTCCAATCAGAGATCAGCCCTGCCTGTCCTGTAGGACGCTATCCTCTCACCTTGAACAGGGCCACCACCGCTCAGTGGTGTGCAGTAATGTGGGTGGAGTTAGCACAGTAAATGCAGCTTGATATGAACACCCCGCCCACTGCCAATGTCCCAAAGCATCATGGGACTTGTAGTTCAATGAGGTGGACGAATAGGAACAGGTTATGACGTTGGGCTCCTCAGCGTTTCCTCTGCCCAGTGACCCTGATCCCATTGACCTTCGCCCACTCAATGAGCCTGACCCTAACAGTGTGGCCCTGACCTTATCCCATTGACCCTCCCCCACCCAATGAGCCTGACCCCAACCGTGTGGCCCTGAACTTAACCCTCCCCCACCCAATGAGCCTGACCCTAACCGTGTGGCCCTGACCTTAACCCAGTGACCCTCCCCCACCCAGTGACCCTGACCCTAACCCAATGGCCCTGACCCCAACCCAGTGACCCTGAACCTAACCCAATGGCCCTGACCCCAAGCCTACATCATTTTCTGTGCATCTGAACACATTGAAGAGATCCCGTCACCCTGCCCATTGAGTGTCTATGCCATGACACTCCAAACCCCCGATATTCACCTTACCGGCCCTTCCCCCCAGATGGTAATTGGTTGTTGTCAGGGGAGTAGTAATGTCAGTCATGTGACAGTGTTCAGTCATGATGATTGGCTGCTAGACCAAAGCACTGTCATATGAGAAGGTCACATCAAGACGCATTGGATACATTGGTATTGTGAAGGAATGTGATGTAAATAACAATAATAGTAATCTGAAAATGTCTATTTTCTTATGTGCATACATATTTTTTCTCCTTACTCATTATATAAGTATACAGATTAGCTCTGTTCCTATATTTTCTCAAGATGGCGGGTACCCCCTACATCCCACACATCAGAAGAACGCGGAACTGAAGATAAAACCAAAGACAGCCAAACCTCGTTATGAAGATTCTCCATTTTCTTTTTCTATCTTAACCAATGAGATGTACCTATTAGACTAACATAGCAATGACATATTTTTGTGTATAAAACATTAACACCGCCTTGAATAAATTAGAAGTGTAAGAAGTAACGGAGCTGAGCGTGTCTCAGAGTGTTTACTTTTATATGCATGCATATCAACACTTTCCAATTAGAGACAGCAGCAGATAACCTTGGGCTCGATTGGAGCTCTTAATCATTTCCATAACAGATGGTGCCGAAACCCGGGACCTCAGGCTACAGTCGAAGTCATACCGCGATAAGCATTCGAGCGTTAATCGATTGATGAGAGTGGGGTTTGCGCAGCCCTAACAGTACGGTAAGTTTGATTTATATTCTTACCACTGTACGACTTTCTTATCTTTCGGTTGACGGCTGGATTCTGTCGGTATGCTGAGACTGTCTTAGAGGCAGGTATTTCCTTGCCTGAGGTTGTTTTAACGAACCTGTCAATGGGTTTCTGCTGACTGTATTTGTTCACTGTCTGCCATTCTTTGGGCTGCGAAACTCAGCAGTCTAAAAGTGCTACATGTGTGAATGTGTGGTCTCATCTCCAGATGAGCTTTCGGCCTCTGGTATGAGATGGTTTACCTTGTAGCAAGCGTTTATAGACGGGTTACTCTGGGTTCGACGAACCTTTGAGGGTTATCTCAGCTGCTGGCTTTGCAGTCTGAAAGTGTTACAGAAGTCTCACCCCAAGAAGAGTTGTCGGCCTCTTGGTGTAGAGCTGGAAAAAAAGTCTATAAACGGGTTCATTTTTTTGCAGGGTGGTCTGCCCTTGTGGTTATCTTAGCCTGCTGAAATTTTGCAGTTCGAAGAGTGGCAGGTGTAATGTCCTGTCGTGAGTGTATTTGTGGTTCACTGTTTGCTATATACGAGAGGGGTTGGGGTGGGGACTGGTTAAGGTCGGAGGGGGGGCTGCCCGGGGGATCTGTTGGGTCGCGGGCCGTTGCTCCTCACTACCCCTGATGTGTTTGTTCTTGTTCTGAGATTAACCTAGGAGCGCAGTATGTGCCCCCACTGAAGGAATTTTTGATAAAGAACGCTGAGAAAAATATTAACCCCTTGGTTGTATGTATTCTCCTCTCAAGCCGTTAGCCGAGAAACAGAAAGTGATATTGTAAAGAAAGTGAGATTGTAAAGAAAGTGATATTGTAAAGAAGAAGAGAAGAAGATGTTGAAATAGTTAACAAAGTTGAAAGAAGTGGCGAAAGTTATGTTGCTGAAGAAACAGGGAGAAAAATCCTGTGTGATAAAGAAAATTGGATAAAGGAAGTTAAGAAAGATGGCGATTGTATTATGTATGTGTATCACAGAGCTGATGATATGTTGGAACTTGAAACAAAGGAGGGGAGGGACAGCACTGCCCTCCGTCTAACAACCACTCCTTTCTCACCACCCAAGCACAACCCACTGTGACAACTCAGCCCGGCGGCCATCTTAGTGCACTCATGCCTTCACTTTCTACCCAGTCCAGTGCACTTCCTGCCGGCGGCCATCTTGGTACACCCAGTAAGCTTAAACAGCTTGTACCCAGCCCTCCCTGTTTTAAACCAAGATGGTTCATACCACACACCTGTCTTCCCCAATACGGGAGCATCACATTCCCAGGCCGGATATGTTAATGATGAAGAAGCATCTGAGTGGGAAGCCCAACAGCAGGCAGCAAGGCCACCCACTGATTTAACCCCCAATCCGGCTCCAGACTCTCAGTTCCGAGAGGATCTCAAACACATGCTGGCAACCGTAAGGAACAGTGCCTCTTGCCAGCCCCCGCCCCAATAACAGTCTCGGTTACCAGAAGGGGCACCAGTGATATATGTCGTTTTTACTCTATCACAAGCAGCGGCCTTAGTGACAAGTCTGCCTGACCCAGAGAAGCAGCCAATTCCCTTCTACCACAGGATAGTGCAGATACAAGAAACTTACTCAGCTGCCTGGAGAGACCTGATCAGCCTATGCCAAATCAAAGCAGGATATGTCTTTTGGCCAGTCATGCAGACAGCCTTCAATGATGCCAGCCTGACAAGTGCCACTTCCTACATCTCAGGCGTGGAGTTCTGTGCACAACTCCACGACTGGGCAAAGGAGAAGTTGACGGATCAGACCACCACAATCCAAGATATTACCCAAGATAAAGGGGAGTCTGTGAAGAAGTATCATGCTAGACTCATAAAGGCACACACACACATGTTATCAACTGCTTTTGTTTCAGGGCTCAGAGAGGATATCAGAAAAGGCCTGATGGTGGCTGGCCCTGAATACCATTCAATGAAAATGTCTGATTTATTGTTGGTGACAAGAGGTATAGAAAATCAAAAATGTAAAAAACCAACGCCCCTCATGGTAACCCATGACGAAGATCCCGCCTACACTAGTCCACCACCACTGCCCAATACCAGGGAAAGGATCACCTGTTACAACTGTGGGAAACGGGGTCACTTCAGAAAAGAATGCAGAGCCCCAAGATGTCCCAGACGAAAAAACCTACCACTTTCCTCATTGACAGGGGTGCAGCCAAAAGTGTGTTGAGGGCGGTGAACCTGCCTAATAATTCTTTCCTTTCCACTATTGATGTTTCCTGCGTAGGAATGGATGGGGTGCCCCGCTCCAGTCCATTTCCTGATTTGCTTGCCAGATTTGTGGTGGCCACTACATGTCCCTTGAATCTACTAGGAGCTGATGTGTTGTCCAGACCACAGGCCTCAATCAGGACACGCCTGAAGGGGGGATGAAGTTACATACTCCCCTATCTTTAGAAGACTAATCTGCTTTGTGTTCTCTGCCTCTCCTGATGACACTTAATGAAGCAAAAACTTCAAGTTCAATACTGCAGGAAGTACTTGACAGAATCCCTGCGTGCCTATGGTCCACAGGACCGGAAGACAACGGTCACTTAAAGGTGCCACCAGTTTCAGTCAAGCTAAAAGAGGGCGCTTCATTGCCCCGGAAACCACAATAACCCCAAGAAGAGAATCCTAAAGAGAGAACCAGGTACCTGCTGTGGATGCCTTTGACTACAAAATACCTCACAGAGGTGGACCTTACAAACGTTTTCTTCAGTGTCCACCCTCACCCCTCCTGCTGGTACCTTTTTGCATTCATCCACGGAAAGAAACGGCAACATACCTAAAAACAGTTGTGCCACAAGGGGCACAGAACTTTCCAAGCCAGTTTGCAAAAGCTATGGCTATCATCCTTGACACATGACAAGAGGAACACCCGGAAGTGATTCTCTTCCAACATGTTGATGACCTTCTCCTTTGTGCAGCTGACTTACCCCCTGTTGAAGTCACCTCAGAAAGCCTGTTGTGCTATCTTGCCAACCAGGGCTGCAGAGCCTCAAAGCCCAAATTGCAGTGGTGCTCAACACCTGTCATTTTCTTTGGACTAATTTCCTAGTGCAGAGCATGGATTCCAGAAGCCTTCCTACTGATGCTCTGCAATCGGACCCTTCCAGATGTCTCCTGAAGAAATATCTAAGTTTGAGGCCCTCAAGTGTGCCATCTCAGGCGCTAGGGCTCCCAGACTACGACAAAACGCTCAAGTTCTTAGTATCCGAACGTCTGGGACATGGCTGCAGGTGTACTCACCCAATCACACGGCATCAGCCTACGCCCCATAGGATATTATTCCTGTCGGCTGGATGTGGTAGCAAGAGGAGGCCTATTGTGTCTGCGAGCTGGATTTGCTACACAAGCCTTGCTACCCTGGAGCACTCAGACTGTGCTTTCATGGTGGACAACGAAGCCATTTATGACATCTGCCGCAGAAACCTGGACACTTGAGACTCCTGTGTTCCCTCCTACTGGACAGCATTACTCTATTAAGTTGTCAAACACTGAACCCTACCACCCTTCTTCCACTTCTCGAGGGGG
Organism: Aquarana catesbeiana; assembly: GCA_037953035.1. Classification (NCBI taxonomy): domain Eukaryota; kingdom Metazoa; phylum Chordata; class Amphibia; order Anura; family Ranidae; genus Aquarana; species Aquarana catesbeiana. The sequence goes on from JBBHAA010002710.1 coordinate 5,667, forward strand.
GAAAGGAGGAGGAGGAGTAGAGTCTTGACTTGTCACCCCATGACCACACAGGACACGCGGTCACCACTGAAAACACTGTTCTACAAGCTGAAGCCTTACCACCGGTGATGTCTGCACAGGAGGCAGAGCTGTAAGCACTTACTACAGCATGTAAATGGGCAGAGGGAAAAAGAGCCAACATTCATATGGACTCAAGATATGCTTTCAGCATTGCCCATGATAATGGTGTTATCTAGGACAGAGGATTCCTGATGGCTGCAGGAACACCTGTGAAAACTTGATTGATGCCTTGCTTCTCACAACCCAAGTGACTATTCTGAGTAAAGCACACGACAAAATGAACTCAAAGGAAGCTTAAGGCAATCATCTAGCCAATTCAGCTGCCAAACAGACAGCTGGTGGTCCACGGGAAGTGGACAGCAGGGTGGTAGAAGAAGACCACCCCGTGCTTACCTTACAGACTTTCCCAGTGGACAGAGTTTATCTAAAAGAACTACAGGAAACAACAAGTCCGGATAAGAAGGAAAGCTGGAAACGGAGAGGAGTAACTCTCAGAAATGGACTATTCGAGTGCAACAAGAAGCCTTGTCTACCCAGGAGTATGTACCCAGCCGTGGTGCAATGGGCACATGGAGCTGCCCACTTGACAAAGACTTTTATGAACTCTCTTATCAACAAGTGTTGCACCAAGAGTTACTCCACTGACCGACAACTTCTGCAGATCATGCATTATCTGCACCAAATGTAACCCAGAATGCACAGAAGAAGCACAGAAGAAGCACCTGGCAAAAGCCCTATACCCCATTCCAGAGGATGCAAATTGATCATTCTCAAGTGCCAAGAAGTGGCAGATTCGAATACGCCCTAGTGGAAGTGGTCATGACTGCCAGGACCACAACTAAGAAATTACTGAGTGAGATAGTATGTAGATTTGGGGTCCCAGAGGTGATATTGAGAGATCAGGGCCCAGCCTTAACAGCAACCCTTACAAAAGAGATTTGGGCAGCACTGGGGGTTCAGTTGGCACTACACATCCCATACCACCCTCAAAGTAGCGGGAAGGTAGAAAGGATGAATGGGACACTAAAAACAGGATGTTAAAGATGGCCCAAGAGACTAACATGAGTTGGCCAGACAGTTAGCCCATTGCCCTGTTCAGTGTCAGACACACCCCCAGGGGAAACATGCCCTATCCCCTTATGACATTTTGTTTGGTTCAGCTCCCAGACTTGGTTGTTACTTTCCACAACAGTTACAGTTGCAGTCTGATGTGTTGACTAATTATGTAACCACATTATCACGAGAATTAACCTGAATGCATGTCCAGATGTTTTCTTCCATTCCAGATCCTGAATTAGATACAGGAACAAACCAACTACTGTCTGGAGATCCTTGAGCCAAGTTATGATGGTCCATTCCAAGTTTTGCTGACCACAGCCACCTCAGTCAAAGTTGACCAGGAAGAACACCTGAATGCACGCTTATCACTGCAGGAGAGCGTGTTTTCGGGTGCTGCATATCCTTTTTCTGTTTGATCTAGGGGGGAGGGGCCCAGGAGGTGGCCATCACAAAAATGATAACATAATTACATTTTGGTGTAACTCTTCAGGTACACATGTGACCACCTTTACCTTAGATTACTGTGACATAGTACCTTGTCCGTTTGACCCTTCATGGTGATGCCATTGGTACAGTGATATCCCTGACGGTAAGGACATATATGTATGCCACACAGACAGTTACTGGGGACAGAGTTGTGGTTTCTGTGGGGGCCAGTGGGTTGGAACACAGGGCCAGACTGGGCGACCACAGAGTGCATTAGACAAAAAAAAAAAGATGAAAATAGAAAGCCCCCATATCCTAACCAAAGATATCCCTGATACATACACTGACCCAGCACACAGTCAGAGGAGGAAGCGAGCAGCTCTCTCCGGAAGCTTTGATCCTCATGTATACATAGATGTCATAAGGGTTACAAGGGGGTTCCCTGATGAGTTTAAAGCCAGGGACCAGGTAAAAGCTGGTTTTGAGTCTTTGATCCCCATAACAACTGTCAGCAAGAATGTAGATTGGATTAACTACATGTCATGGTTATGCAATAGAGTTTGTCGATCAGCATACATGTCTCCATGTGTTCATCTCTAGAGACCAGCTGACCCTCACCTGACTGCTTTTGTAACCTCTCCTCTAAGCATGGCCCCACCCCAGGCCCTATCAGGGAACCCTATATTAACCTGTGCACTGCAAGCCAGCAGTGCTGATCAACCACTGTGTGTTAGCCTCTGTGTGTACTTGCTGTGTTTCCTACATCTGATTCCTGTTACCGACCTTGGCTTGTACCTTACTTTCCTTGTTGTTCCAGCCTGCTGCCTCCTTCCTCTTCTCCTGTAGTCTACCGTGAGCGTGAGCTGTGAGACCCTGGGGGCCGCGACCTGGAGCCAGACTGCAGCGCAGTCCATCCTCACCACTAGAGGCTCTGGTGAACACCTGCTGGCTCTTAGACTCCGCGCCCTGGGGAATCTATGTTCTAGCTCCCAGTGGGATCTGTGTTAGTGATCCAGTAGACCTGCTTCCTGAACCTCCCAGGGTTCAATCCGCAGCAGTCAGCCGTAGGGTCTACTACCTTGCGGTGCACTCCTGATCCCAACGGTGTGCATCTGTCACCCAGCCTCTAGGTGACCTGACACTACACATATTATAACCAACAGAGATTCGTAAATTACACTAAAGATGCCCTCCAGGGAATTGCTGACCAGTTAGCCCCCACTTCCTACATGACATTCCAGGACCTGATGGCCTTAGACATGGTGCTAGCTGGGAAAGGAGGTGTTTTGTAAAATCATAGGAAAAAACGGGAACTTGCTGCACATACATTCCTGATAATACTGGCCCAAATGGTAAGGTTACTTTAGCTATAAAGAAATTAGAAGATCTGTCACTGGAGTTGAAGAAGAACTCAGGTATCACAGACCCATGGGATTAATACTTTAGCTGGATGAGTGGGTGGCAGAAGGTGCTCGTCCAGATACGGGTAAGGGTATTAATAATCCTGGTTCTTTTAGCCCTGATTGTATGCTGTATTCTACCTTTTGTAAAAAAGTTAATGAACAAGGCTGTAGACAATAGCACACCTACATTTCTCCACCAAGAAGAAGAGGACCTCCTTATGATGGAAGATGACAAACCCTTCACTCCTCTACAGTCACTCCCTGTCCATAACCTCACAATCCTATAGGGTTATAGGGATAGATAGCGCCTGACTGCACCTCTCCAGCTGTATTGAGGAGGGAAGTGAACAGTTGCTGCCCAATTCTATATACAGCCTAAAAGAGTTGCTGAGGAGAAGGGCCAGGCCAAAGTAGGACCTTTAGTATTAGGGACAGAAAAGAGAAAATAGTCATTTTAGGGGGGATTGTGAAGGAATGTGATGTAAATAATAGTAATAGTAATCTGAAAATGTCTATTTTCTTATGTGTATACATATTTTTCTCCTTACTCATTATATAAGTATACAGGTTTGCTCTGTTCCTATATTTTCTCAAGATGGCGGGTACCCCCTACATCCCACACATCAGAAGAACGCGGAACTGAAGATAAAACCAAGGACAGCCAGACCTCGTTATGAAGATTCTCCATCTTCTTTTTCTATCTTAACCAATGAGATGTACCTATTAGACTAACATAGCAATGACGTATTTGTGTGTATAAAACATTAGCACCGCCTTGAATAAATTAGAAGTGTAAGAAGTAACGGAGCTGAGCGTGTCTCAGAGTGTTTACTTTTATATGCATGCATATCAACACTTTCCAATTAGAGACAGCAGCAGATAACCTTGGACTCAATTGGAGCTCTTAATCATTTCCATAACAGAATAAGGTGACTATCAGGGGTCCGGGGCCCTTTTCATGATATGTACCCAGCATCCCTCACTAACCTTCTTCTCCTCCAATGAGGTCTTTCCATTCTCCGCCTCCTGCAGCTTCTGCTGGCGCTTCCGATCTTTCTGCCTCTAGAATGACGGAGAACAATGCAAACCATTTCTTCAATATACAAGGTCAAAGGGGGCGGAGTCAGCAGACAGCCAATAGCATACCTTTTTCTTCAGTCTCTTCTTATCAGCTTTCTCCTTCTCCCTCTTCTCCTCTTCTAATAGTTCCTTGGCATTCCGGTCCGCCTCCTTCATAGTTAAGACACGTCATGTGACACATCTGTCCAACCTACCACCATGTCCTATCCCACCTACCTACCACCAACCCTTTAATGTCCTCCTATCCCACCTACCTACCACCAATCATTTCCCCTCCTCCTCCACCAACCCTGTAACGTCCTCCTATCCAACCTACCTACCACCAACCCTGTAATGTCCTCCTATCCCACCTACCTACCACCAACCCTGTAATGTCCTCCTATCCCACCTACCTACCACCAACCCTTTAATGTCCTCCTATCCCACCTACCTACCACCAATCATCTCCCCTTCTCCACCACCAACCTTGTAATGTCCTCCTATCCCACCTACCTACCACCAATCATCTCCCCTCCTCCACCACCAATCCTGTAATGTCCTCCTATCCCACCTACCTACCACCAATCATCTCCCCTTCTCCACCACCAATTCTGTAATGTCCTCCTATCCCACCTACCTACCACCGATCATTTCCCCTCCTCCACCACCAATCCTGTAATGTCCTCCTATCCCACCTACCTACCACCAATCATCTCCCCTTCTCCACCACCAACCTTGTAATGTCCTCCTATCCCACCTACCTACCACCAATCATCTCCCCTCCTCCACCACCAATCCTGTAATGCCCTCCTATCCCACCTACCTACCACCAATCATCTCCCCTTCTCCACCACCAACCTTGTAATGTCCTCCTATCCCACCTACCTACCTACCACCAATCATCTCCCTTCCTCCACCACCAACCCTGTAATGTCATCCTATCCCACCTACCTACCAATCATCTCCCCTCCTCCACCACCAACCCTGTAATGTCCTCCTATCCCACCTACCTACCACCAATCATCTCCCCTCCTCCACCACCAATCCTGTAATGTCCTCCTATCCCACCTACCTACCACCAATCATCTCCCCTCCTCCACCACCAATCCTGTAATGTCCTCCTATCTCACCTACCTACCAATCATCTCCCCTCCTCCACCACCAACCCTGTAATGTCCTCCTATCCCACCTACCTACCACCAATCATCTCCCTTCCTCCACCACCAACCCTGTAATGTCCTCCTATCCCACCTACCTACCACCAATCATCTCCCCTCCTCCACCACCAACCTTGTAATGTCCTCCTATCCCACCTACCACCAATCATCTCCCCTCCTCCACCACCAACCTTGTAATGTCCTCCTATCCCACCTACCTACCAATCATCTCCCCTCCTCCACCACCAATCCTGTAATGTCCTCCTATCCCACCTACCTACCACCAATCATCTCCCCTCCTCCACCACCAATCCTGTAATGTCCTCCTATCTCACCTACCTACCAATCATCTCCCCTCCTCCACCACCAACCCTGTAATGTCCTCCTATCCCACCTACCTACCACCAATCATCTCCCCTCCTCCACCACCAACCTTGTAATGTCCTCCTATCCCACCTACCACCAATCATCTCCCCTCCTCCACCACCAACCTTGTAATGTCCTCCTATCCCACCTACCTACCAATCATCTCCCCTCCTCCACCACCAATCCTGTAATGTCCTCCTAACCCACCTACCTACCACTAATCATTTCCCCTCCACCACCAATCATGTAATGTCCTCCTATCCCACCTACCTACCACCAATCATCTCCCCTCCTCCACCTACAATCCTGTAATGTCCTCCTATCCCACCTACCTACCACCAATCATCTCCCCTCCTCCACCACCAACCCTGTAATGTCCTCCTATCCCACCTACCTACCACCCATAATTTCCCCTCCTCCACCACCAACCTACCACCAATCATTTCCCCTCCCCCACCAATCCTGTAATGTCCTCCTATCCCACCTACCTACCAATCATCTCTCCTCCTCCCCCACCAATCCTGTAATGTCCTCCTATCCCACCTACCTACCACCAATCATCTCCCCTCCTCCACCACCAATCCTGTAATGTCCTCCTATCCCACCTACCTACCACCAATCATTTCCCCTCCACCACCAATCATGTAATGTGCTCCTATCCCACCTACCTACCAATCATCTCCCCTCCTCCCCCACCAATCCTGTAATGTCCTCCTATCCCACCTACCTACCACCAATCATCTCCCCTCCTCCACCTACAATCCTGTAATGTCCTCCTATCCCACCTACCTACCAATCATCTCCCCTCCTCCCCCACCAATCCTGTAATGTCCTCCTATCCCACCTACCTACCACCCATCATTTCCCCTCCTCCACCACCAATCCTGTAATGTCCTCCTATCCCACCTACCTACCACCAATCATCTCCCCTCCTCCACCACCAACCCTGTAATGTCCTCCTATCCCACCTACCTACCACCAACCCTTTAATGTCCTCCTATCCCACCTACCTACCACCAACCCTTTAATGTCCTCCTATCCCACCTACCTACCACCAATCATTTCCCCTCCTCCTCCACCAACCCTGTAACGTCCTCCTATCCAACCTACCTACCACCAACCCTGTAATGTCCTCCTATCCCACCTACCTACCACCAACCCTGTAATGTCCTCCTATCCCACCTACCTACCACCAACCCTTTAATGTCCTCCTATCCCACCTACCTACCACCAATCATCTCCCCTCCTCCACCACCAATCCTGTAATGTCCTCCTATCCCACCTACCTACCACCAATCATCTCCCCTTCACCAACAACCTTGTAATGTCCTCCTATCCCACCTACCTACCACCAATCATCTCCCCTCCTCCACCACCAATCCTGTAATGTCCTCCTATCTCACCTACCTACCAATCATCTCCCCTCCTCCACCACCAACCCTGTAATGTCCTCCTATCCCACCTACCTACCACCAATCATCTCCCTTCCTCCACCACCAACCCTGTAATGTCCTCCTATCCCACCTACCTACCACCAATCATCTCCCCTCCTCCACCACCAATCCTGTAATGTCCTCCTATCCCACCTACCTACCAATCATCTCCCCTCCTCCACCACCAACCCTGTAATGTCCTCCTATCCCACCTACCTACCAATCATCTCCCCTCCTCCACCACCAATCCTGTAATGTCCTCCTAACCCACCTACCTACCACTAATCATTTCCCCTCCACCACCAATCATGTAATGTCCTCCTATCCCACCTACCTACCACCAATCATCTCCCCTCCTCCACCTACAATCCTGTAATGTCCTCCTATCCCACCTACCTACCACCAATCATCTCCCCTCCTCCACCACCAACCCTGTAATGTCCTCCTAACCCACCTACCTACCACCAATCATTTCCCCTCCCCCACCAATCCTGTAATGTCCTCCTATCCCACCTACCTACCACCAATCATCTCCCCTCCTCCCCCACCAATCCTGTAATGTCCTCCTATCCCACCTACCTACCACCAATCATCTCCCCTCCTCCCCCACCAATCCTGTAATGTCCTCCTATCCCACCTACCTACCACCGATCATTTCCCCTCCTCCACCACCAATCCTGTAATGTCCTCCTATCCCACCTACCTACCAATCATCTCCCCTCCTCCCCCACCAATCCTGTAATGTCCTCCTATCCCACCTACCTACCAATCATCTCCCCTCCTCCACCACCAACCCTGTAATATCCTCCTATCCCACCTACCTACCACCAATCATCTCCCCTCCTCCACCACCAACCCTGTAATGTCCTCCTATCCCACCTACCTACCACCAATCATCTCCCCTCCTCCACCACCAATCCTGTAATGTCCTCCTATCCCACCTACCTACCACCAATCATTTCCCCTCCACCACCAATCCTGTAATGTCCTCCTATCCCACCTACCTACCACCAATCATCTCCCCTCCTCCACCTACAATCCTGTAAATGCCCTCCTATCCCACCTACCTACCAATCATCTCCCCTCCTCCACCACCAACCCTGTAATGTCCTCCTATCCCACCTACCTACCACCAATCATCTCCCCTCCTCCACCAACAATCCTGTAATGTCCTCCTATCCCACCTACCTACCACCAATCATCTCCCCTCCTCCACCTACAATCCTGTAAATGCCCTCCTATCCCACCTACCTACCAATCATCTCCCCTCCTCCACCACCAACCCTTTAATGTCCTCCTATCCCACCTACCTACCACCAATCATCTCCCCTCCTCCACCACCAATCCTGTAATGTCCTCCTATCCCACCTACCTACCACCAATCATCTCCCCTCCTCCACCACCAACCCTGTAATGTCCTCCTATCCCACCTACCTACCACCAATCATCTCCCCTCCTCCACCACCAATCCTGTAATGTCCTCCTATCCCACCTACCTACCACCAATCATCTCCCCTCCTCCACCACCAACCCTGTAATGTCCTCCTATCCCACCTACCTACCACCAATCATTTCCCCTTCTCCACCACCAACCCTGTAATGTCCTCCTATCCCACCTACCTACCAATCATCTCCCCTCCTCCACCACCAACCCTGTAATGTCCTCCTATCCCACCTACCTACCACCAATCATCTCCCCTCCTCCACCACCAACCCTGTAATGTCCTCCTATCCCACCTACCTACCAATCATCTCCCCTCCTCCACCACCAACCCTGTCATCTCCTCTCCCGCCAACCCCATCCTGTTCTCTCCCACATACCACCAATCCCATCCTCTCCTCTCCCACATACCACCAATCCCACTCTCTTCTCTCCCACCTACCACTAATCCTACCCTCTTCTCTCCCACCTTTCTTTTCTACCAAAATGTACACTCCTTACCCCTGTCGTGTGGTACTTACCTCTTGGGTTATATATCTAGGTTGGGGTAAGCTATAATTCTGGGTGAGGAGAAAAGAGGGACGAAGGCCGCAGTAGGTGTTCTGATAGGGGTTGTTGTCCCAGATTCTGATATCATCATCCTCTCCATCATCATCATCATTATAATAATAATATTCATCTAAATAGCTGTCATCTGAATCCGCTGGAGAGAAAGAAAGAAACATGTCAGACAAACAGGAAATGGCTTCAACTCGGTCCCCATCACAGGACTCCACATCCACCATATGAAAGGTTTCATCCCAGCTCGGCCCCCATCACAGGACTTCACATCCACCATATGAAGGGTGTCATCCCAGCTCGGCCCCCATCACAGGACTTCACATCCACCATATGAAGGGTGTGATCCCAGCTCGGCCCCCATCACAGGACTTCACATCCACCATATGAAGGGTGTGATCCCAGCTCGGCCCCCATCACAGGACTTCACATCCACCATATGAAGGGTGTGATCCCAGCTCGGCCCCCATCACAGGACTCCACATCCACCATATGAAGGGTGTCATCCCAGCTCGGCCCCCATCACAGGACTTCACATCCACCATATGAAGGGTGTGATCCCAGCTCGGCCCCCATCACAGGACTTCACATCCACCATATGAAAGGTGTGATCCCAGCTCGGCCCCCATCACAGGACTTCACATCCACCATATGAAGGGTGTCATCCCAGCTCGGCCCCCATCACAGGACTTCACATCCACCATATGAAGGGTGTGATCCCAGCTCGGCCCCCATCACAGGACTTTACATCCACCATATGAAGGGTGTCATCCCAGCTCGGCACCCATCGCAGGACTTCACATCCACCATATGAAGGGTGTGATCCCAGCTCGGCCCCCATCACAGGACTTCACATCCACCATATGAAGGGTGTGATCCCAGCTCGGCCCCCATCACAGGACTCCACATCCACCATATGAAGGGTGTCATCCCAGCTCGGCCCCCATCACAGGGCTCCACATCCACCATATGAAGGGTTCACATCCACCATATGAAGGGTGTCATCCCAGCTCGGCCCCCATCACAGGACTCCACATCCACCATATGAAGGGTGTCATCCCAGCTGGGGGAGGGGGGTAAACATGGTCGACGCGTTCCGCAGTGTGCTAGCACCCAACTCATAACCTGTCAGAGTAGCTGAGCCCTCCACCTGATATGCACATCCATGTGGCTGTTCGGCTTCTCATCACTCTCCCTCACAGGTCTCATAAGAGTGTAGGGTGCAAAATATCATATCGATTACAACTATGTAAAAACATCTTCCTAAAAAACCCCGACCAATACATGATCCCTTCCCCCGTACTGGGGCAGAATACCTCCTGTGATTTATCACCCATCATAGCGGGTTAGATCCCACTCATATTTCAAGCTTGTGACCTCACAGGAAATGAACACAGGATGTGAATGACCATATAAGGACTTAACAACACAACAAAATACAACCAAATGACGATGACCAGAGTTCCTCGTGGATGGGAGATCATCTGCAGGTGTACGTCATGGTACCCCAACTATGCTGATCAGGCATACCGGGGTGACAAGGGCAAACAACCGCTATACCGATAATGTCTTTGCAGAGCGAACACACCCCCACCAGACGATCGTTCTGTGCATTGCACAGGGGCCCCTTTACTGGCGGACATGTCCTCTCTCCGCAAACACCTCTCTCCAAACACCAGTTAAGTTTTCCACTACCTAACAGGTCTCAACCAGCGTCAGTCTGCCCCAGTCAGCTCTTTAGAGCGGGCTGCGAGAGATCAGACACTGGGAGACTCTTATGACAATACATTAATCATAAAATTTTCCACAACAGCTGTAATTATGATCATACAGGCGATCCTGGAGGCCTTTTATCATGGAGATGATACTTGTGGCCTTTGTGGAGGCCTTTTATCATGCAGGTGATCAGACACCTTCTGTCATGAAGGCGATCACGGGGGCCTTCTGTCATGAAGGCGATCACGGGGGCCTTCTGTCATGAAGGCCTTCTATCATGAAGGCGATCATGGGGTCCTTCTATCATGAAGGCGATCATGGGGGACTTCTATCATGAAGGCGATCATGGGGTCCTTCTATCATGAAGGCGATCATGGGGTCCTTCTATCATGAAGGCGATCATGGGGTCCTTCTATCATGAAGGCGATCATGGGGTCCTTCTATCATGAAGGCGATCATGGGGTCCTTCTATCATGAAGGCCTTCTATCATGAAGGCGATCATGGGGTCCTTCTATCATGAAGGCGATCATGGGGGACTTCTATCATGAAGGCCTTCTATCATGAAGGCGATCATGGGGTCCTTCTATCATGAAGGCGATCATGGGGGACTTCTATCATGAAGACCTTCTATCATGAAGGCGATCATGGGGTCCTTCTATCATGAAGGCGATCATGGGGTCCTTCTATCATGAAGGCGATCATGGGGTCCTTCTATCATGAAGGCGATCATGGGGGACTTCTATCATGAAGGCGATCATGGGGTCCTTCTATCATGAAGGCGATCACGGGGGCCTTCTATCATGAAAGCGATCATGGGGTCCTTCTATCATGAAAGCGATCATGGGGTCCTTCTATCACAAAGACGATCATGGGGGCCTTCTATCATGAAGGCGATCATGAAGATTTCTCATCATCACTAGATGCACTTGCTCCTCTAACCACGCAAAGAATCAGGCCCCGACCGTTACAACCCTGGCAAACTGACAACACTAGAAATCTCAAGAGACATTGCCGTGCTCTTGAACGACTGTGGCGTAAAACCAAATGCCTGCAGGACTTCACCCTATATAAATCTGCCCTTCTAAAATACAATTCCTGCCTCCATGCTGCCAAACAAGCCTACTTTGTCTCTCTTATTAATACCTTGTCATCCAGTCCCCGTCGGATCTTCTGAGCCTTTAACTCTCTGCTTCGTTCCCCACCCCCTCTACCCACTAACTCACTCACCGCCCAAGAGATTGCCAATCACTTCAAAGACAAGATTGATGCAACTGGTGAGGACATCTCCACTGTGCGTACATCTTCCCCACCCAACATACCTTGCCTAACAGCACATTCAACACTCTCCTCTCTTGAATTGGCTACTAATGAAGAGGTTACAAAACCTCTCAGATGCCCACTTAACCAACTGTCCCTTGGATCCTGTTCCCTCACAACTACTACGGTCACCCTCTTCTTCTATCCTATGCTCCCTCACTCACATCTTCAATCTCTCCCTCTCTAGTGGCATCTTCCCCTCCCCTCTAAAACATGTGCAGATCACTCCCATTTTTGAAAAAAAAGCCCTCACTGGACCCCACCAACCTGAACAACTTAAGACCCATCTCATTACTCCCATTCACCTCTAAACTTCTAGAACGTCTACCACCGTCTTGGCTCCTACCTCAGTGAAAATAACCTTCTTGATCCCTTGCAGTCTGGCTTTCGCTCGCAGCACTCCACGGAAACTGCCTTAATAATACTAACGATTTACTAACTGCTAAAACCAACAGCCAGTACTCCATACTCCTACTACTTGTCCTCTCTGCAGCCTTTGATACTGTTGACCACCCGCTCCTTCTCAATAAACTCCATTCCCTTGGCCTCCGAGATTCTGCTCTATCCTGGTTCTCTGCCTATTTATCGCAGGGCTCCTTCAGTGTTACCTACAACTCTGTCTCCTCCTCTCCATTGCCCCTTTCTGTGGGGGTCCTCCAAGGCTCTGTTCTTGGACCCCTTCTCTTCTCTATCTACGCCTCCTCCCTTGGTCACTTTATAACTGCCCACGGCTTCCAATACCACTTATACGCCGATGACACCCAAATCTATCTGTCTACTCCTCACCTCACTCCTTCAGTCTCCTCTCCATTACTAACGGACATATCAGCATGGATGTCGCACCACTTCCTTCAACTAAATCTCTCTAAAACTGAGCTAAAGTCCCACCCCCACCCGCCCGTGCCCCCCTCCATGACTTTTCCATCAAAATCAACAATGCAACCATCAGTCCCTCCCCTCACGTCAGGGTACTCGGTGTAATCCTAGACTCTGATTTGTCATTTCAGCCTCAAATCCAATCGTTGTCAAAAGTTTGTAGAATTCACCTCCGTAACATCTCTAAAATTCGCCCCTTTTTAACAAATGAAACCACCAAACTCCTCATTCACTCCCTTGTTATCTCTCGTCATGACTATTGTAACTCCCTTCTCATTGGCCTGCCTCTCCATAGGCTCCGCCCCTCTTCAGTCTATCATGAATGCTGCTGCCAGACTTATCCACCTTCCCAACCACTCAGTGTCTGCCAACCCTCTCCTCCAATCCCTACACTGGTTCCCAATCAGTGTTTGCCAACCCTCTCCTCCAATCCCTACACTGGTCTCCATTCAGTGTCCACCAACCCTCTCCTTCAATCCCTACACTGGTCTCCATTCAGTGTCCGCCAACCCTCTCCTCCAATCCCTACACTGGTCTCCATTCAGTGTCCTCCACCCCTCTCCTCCAATCCCTACACTGGTCTCCATTCAGTGTCCTCCAACCCTCTCCTCCAATTCCTACACTGGTCTCCATTCAGTGTCCTCCAACCCTCTCCTCCAATCCCTACACTGGTTCCCAATCAGTGTTTGCCAACCCTCTCCTCCAATCCCTACACTGGTCTCCATTCAGTGTCCACCAACCCTCTCCTCCAATCCCTACACTGGTCTCCATTCAGTGTCCTCCAACCCTCTCCTCCAATTCCTACACTGGTCTCCATTCAGTGTCCTCCAACCCTCTCCTCCAATCCCTACACTGGTCTCCATTCAGTGTCCTCCAACCCTCTCCTCCAATCCCTACACTGGTCTCCATTCAGTGTCTGCCAACCCTATCCTCCAATCCCTACACTGGTCTCCATTCAGTGTCCTCCAACCCTCTCCTCCAATCCCTACACTGGTTCCCAATCAGTGTTTGCCAACCCTCTCCTCCAATCCCTACACTGGTCTCCATTCAGTGTCTGCCAACCCTCTCCTCCAATTCCTACACTGGTCTCCATTCAGTGTCCACCAACCCTCTCCTCCAATCCCTACACTGGTCTCCATTCAGTGTCCGCCAACCCTATCCTCCAATCCCTACACTGGTCTCCATTCAGTGTCCACCAACCCTCTCCTCCAATCCCTACACTGGCCTCCATTCAGTGTCCGCCAACCCTATCCTCCAATCCCTACACTGGTCTCCATTCAGTGTCTGCCATCCCTCTCCTCCAATCCCTACACTGGCTCCCAATCACCCAGCGAATTAAATTCAAAATACTAACCACAACATAGAAAGCCATTCACAACTCTGCCACGAGCTACATCACCAATCTTGTCTCCAAATATCACCCAAACCGACCTCTCCCCTCTTCTCAAGACATCCTACTCTCAAACTCTCTCGTCTCCTCCTCTCATGCTCGTCTCCAGGATTTCTCCAGAGCCTCTCCCATCCTCTGAAACTCCCTACCTCCACCTGTCCGGCTATCCCCTACTCTTCTACCTTCAGACGATCCCTAAAGACTCATCTCTTCAGGAAAGCCGATCACGTCTCTAACTAATATACCACTTCCACCAGCTCATTCCCCACAGTTACAACCTTTTGTACCACCTGCCCCACCCTATTAGATTGTAAGCTCTTCTGAGCAGGGCCCTCTTAATCCTCTTGTATTTTATTGTATTACAACTGTATTGTCTCCTTTTTATATTGTAAAGCGCTGAGTAAACTGTTGGCGCTACATAAATCCTGTATAATAATAATGGGGTCCATCTATCATGGAGACCTTCTAAAATGGAGGTGATCATAGACACCTAATCATGAAGGTGATCATGGAGGCCTTCTATCATGGAGGTGATCATAGAGGCCTTCTATCATAGAGACTACTCTAGGAACCTCCTCATCAGGATTATCATGAATGGTCTGTCCTCTAGTGGCCGTATGAGGGACCTCCTCCCCATCAGGATTATCATGAATGGTCTGTCCCTAGTGACTGTATGAGGAACCTACTCCCCATCAGGATTATCATGAATGGTCTGCCCTCTAGTGGCCGTATGAGGGACCTCCTCCCCATCAGGATTATCATGAATGGTCTGTCCTCTAGTGGTTGTATGAGGAACCTCCTCCCCCATCAAGATTATCATGAGTGACCTCCTCCCCCATCAGGATTATCATGAATGGTCTGTCCTCCCCCATCAGGATTATCATAAGAGATCTGTCCTCTAGTGGCCGTATGAGGGACCTCCTCCCCATCAGAATTATCATGAATGGTCTGCCCTCTAGTGGTCGTATGAGGGACCTCCTTCCTCATCAGGATTATCATGAATGATCTGCCCTCTAGTGGTCGTATGAGGGACCTCCTTCCTCATCAGGATTATCATGAATGATCTGCCCTCTAGTGGTCGTATGAGGGACCTCCTTCCTCATCAGGATTATCATGAATGATCTGCCCTCTAGTGGTCGTATGAGGGACCTCCTTCCTCATCAGGATTATCATGAATGATCTGCCCTCTAGTGGTCGTATGAGGGACCTCCTTCCTCATCAGGATTATCATGAATGATCTGTCCTCTAGTGGTCGTATGAGGGACCTCCTCCCTAACAAGATTATCATGGGTGGTCTGTCCTCCAGTGGCCGTATAAGGGACCTCCTCCCCATCAGGATCATGAATGGTCTGTCCTCTAGTGACCGTATAAGGGACCTCCTCCCCATCAGGATCATGAATGGTCTGTCCTCTAGTGACCGTATAAGGGACCTCCTTCCCATCAGGATTATCATGAATGGTCTGTCCTCTAGTGGTCGTATGAGGGACCTCCTTCCCATCAGGATTATCATGAATGGTCTGTCCTCTAGTGGTCGTATGAGGGACCTCCTTCCCATCAGGATTATCATGAATGGTCTGTCTTCTAGTGGTCGTAGGAGGGACTTCCTTCCCCATCAGGATCATCATGAATGATTTGCCCTCTAGTGGTCGTATGAGGGAACAATCTAGTGTGGTCAATCCACCAATGTCTGATACCTCCAGTTCCTCCCTGGGGTGGGCGGAGTAGAAGTTGTCTCTTTATGTCAGGCATGTCCAAAGTCTGGCCCAATTGCGGCCCATGTTCCGTTTTTATACGGCCCCACTGGTAATTTTGAGAATATATATATATAAATATTTTATCTTTTGTGGCCCCCAATGAATCCCCGAGCACCGCAGATATATACCGTATTTATCATTCCTCGGAGGGGGAGGGGAGGGGGCGGGACGAGTGCTGTCAGATTACATACAGGAGAATTTCCTGGTTAGTCGGTGGCCTCTGTAATAGGAAGTCCCGCCTCCTGGGCTGGCATTGGATGACTGTTCTGTCTATCATAGGAGGCGGAACTTTGTTTTAAAGAGGCCGCTGAGCAAACAGGAGATTCTCCTGGAAGTAATGTGTTGGCGCTCGTCAGGCGGCACTGAGGACACAACGGGGAGGCGGCACCGAGGACAACGGCGAGGCGGCACCGACGACAACGGGGAGGCGGCACCGACGACAACGGGGAGGCGGCACCGACGACAACGGGGAGGCGGCACCGACGACAACGGGGAGGCGGCACCGACGACAACGGCGAGGCGGCACCGACGACAACGGGGAGGCGGCACCGACGACAACGGGGAGGCGGCACCGACGACAACGGGGAGGCGGCACCGACGACAACGGGGAGGCGGCACTGATGCATTTTTTTTAATGTCAGTGATACCCCTCCCCCCCCCCATCATCACTCTGGAGGGAGGAGCACAGGGGTGGGGGAGGGGAGGAAGATTATCACATTTAGCTACACTGAAAAATTACAGAGTTGGGAGGAAATGTTCAGACACCAAATTCCCATCTGTAGGAGGAGCTAATGACCCCGCCCCCTGCGGGGTGACACACAAGACCCCGCCCCCCTGTGGGGTGACACTCACCCATCCTCAGGTCAGAGATCTCCTCCCATCACCGATCATCCTACAGAGGAGAGAGAAGAGATGATTGTACGAGGTGACGGTCTATGGAGGAGATATCGTATCTGTACCCTCCACCCCCCTTCTCACCTCCTTCATACAGCTCACTATACAGCCGCCATCTTCCTCCTCCCACATCACTTCCGGTATTTTATCTCCACCGGAAGTACATCACCGACCGGAAGTACCAGTCACCCTCATCCGCCATTTTCCCGGAGGATTATGCTTCCTCATTCCGCCATCATTGTGTAGTCTGATATTTTCTCACCCCCTCCGCCCCGCACCGCCGGTGTTTCGTCAGATTAGGCGACCCGTCAGAATGTGTAACGGAAGTGACGTTTCCGTCGCCGCCATCTTGCTACACCCTGCACTCCTCCATAGTAAAGATAAACTGAGAATTTGAAAAGCGGACATCTTGTTACACCCACCGGAGTTTTGCATTTTACAGTAACGTGAGATTATATCGTGATATACAGGACTTAGAACTCCGTCTGAATGTTTAGAACTTTAGAAGCAGCGATCTTCTGTGAGATAAGCAGGGTCATCTAAACATTCATACGGAGTTCTAAGTCCTTTATATCACGATATGAACTCACTTTACAATGCAAAACTTCGGTGGGTGTAACAAGATGTCCGCTTTTCCCCTTCTCAGTGTATCCTTACTATGGAGTGCGGGGTGTAGCAAGATGGCGACAACGAACCGTTACACATTCTGACGGGTCGCCTAATCTGATGAAACACCGCCTTTTTGTATTCCTATAGTCAGTGAGGTATCCTTCTGTTGTCTGTTATTTAGTCCTCCATCTTCCTGAAGTCTTTTTAGCCAGTCCGCCATTTTGCTGTAGTCCTTTAATTAAGTCAACCATCTCTCTTTAGGCTTTTACCTAATCCACCATCTTTCTGTAGTCATTCAGTCAGTCCGCCATCTTGCTGTAGTCATTCAGTCAGTCCGCCATCTTACTGTAATCTATCAGTCAGTCCGCCATCTTGCTGTAGTGATTCAGTCCACCATCTTTCTGTAGTCTTTCAGTCAGTCCGCCCTCTTGCTGTAGTCTTTCAGTCAGTCCGCCCTCTTGCTGTAGTCTTTTAGTCAGTCCACCATCTTGCTGTAGTCTTTTAGTCAGTCCACCATCTTGCTGTAGTCTTTTAGTCAGTTCGCCATCTTGCTGTAGTCTTTTAGTCAGTCCACCATCTTGCTGTAGTCTTTTAGTCAGTCCACCATCTTGCTGTAGTCTTTTAGTCAGTCCACCATCTTGCTGTAGTCTTTCAGTCAGTCCCATCATCTTGCTGTAGTCTTTCAGTCAGTCCCATCATCTTGCTGTAGTCTTTCAGTCAGTTCGCCATCTTGCTGTAGTCAGTCAGTCCTCCATCTTTCTATAGTCTTTCAGTCAGTCCTCCATCTTTCTATAGTCTTTCAGTCAGTCCGCCATCTTTCTGTAGTCTTTCAGTCAGTCCACCATCTTTCTGTAGTCTTTCAGTCAGTCCGCCATCTTGCTGTAGTCAGTCAGTCCGCCATCTTGCTGTAGTCAGTCAGTCCGCCATCTTGCTGTAGTCAGTCAGTCCGCCATCTTTCTATAGTCTTTCAGTCAGGCCGCCATCTTGCTGTAGTCTTTGTCAGTCCGCCACCTTTCTATAGTCTTTCAGTCAGGCCGCCATCTTGCTGTAGTCTTTGTCAGTCTGCCACCTTTCTATAGTCTTTCAGTCAGGCCGCCATCTTGCTGTAGTCTTTGTCAGTCCGCCACCTTTCTATAGTCTTTCAGTCAGGCCGCCATCTTGCTGTAGTCTTTGTCAGTCTGCCACCTTTCTATAGTCTTTCAGTCAGGCCGCCATCTTGCTGTAGTCTTTGTCAGTCCGCCACCTTTCTATAGTCTTTCAGTCAGGCCGCCATCTTGCTGTAGTCTTTGTCAGTCCGCCACCTTTCTATAGTCTTTCAGTCAGGCCGCCATCTTGCTGTAGTCTTTCAGTCTGTCACCTTTCTATAATCTTTCAGTCAGTCCGCCATCTTTCTATAGTCTTTCAGTCAGTCCGTCATCTTGTCTTGCTGTAGTGATTCAGTCAGTCTGCCATCTTTCTGTAGTCTTTCACGAAGTCCACCATCTTGCTGTAGTGATTCAGTCAGTCCGCCATCTTGCTGTAGTCAGTCCGCCATCTTGCTGTAGTCTTTTGACTCTCCATTGTAATAGATCCTCTGAGGTCCGGTGTGTACAGATCTCTCTGATGACTGGGGATGGTCCCTATGTTCGACTCGAACAGCGGGTGTTCATTAGTTCGAAGAACAAACGAACATATGGGGTGCTCGCGGGATGTTCGCCCACCGCAGAGCGCACCATAATGCACTGCAAGATCCCCTGACCTGTATGCTTTGGCCAATCAAAGCGCAATGTGCTGTGAGAGCCATGATTGGCCAAACACATAGCGCAGAGGCCACACCCCACACTATATAGGACTGCTGCTTACACGGCGGCCGTATATAGTGAATGAATAGTGATTAGGCAGATAGTGTAGTGCAGGGATCTGCAATTAGCGGACCTCCAGCTGTTGCAAAACTACAAGCCCCATCATGCCTCTGCCTCTGGGTGTCATGCTTGTGGCTGTCAGAGTCTTGCTATGCCTCATGGGACTTGTAGTTCTGCAACAGCTGGAGGTCCGCTAATTGCATATCCCTGGTGTAGTGTATATAATACAGTGTATTGAAGTGGTTAAGGGGAACCCTATGACAGAATTAAGAAAAGGGTTGTGGGGGTATGCAAGCGAGGTGGCTTATCAGAATCTGGAAGCCCCCTTTAACAAGGGGACCCCAGATCCCGGCCCCCCATGTGAATGGGTATCGGGTTCTGACCCCACCCCCCTCTGACATCACATGATGTTAGAAGGGGCGTGGTCACCCATTTACATCACTGGGTGGCTCGCCCTTGTTTATATAACAGCAGTCAAAGCAAAAAGAGACAGCAGTCGCCGGGAGGCCTCCTATGGAGGCGGAGCTTTTTTATTTTTTTCTATTCGCGTCCGTCAGGTGGCGTGATTGAAGATGGATGGACATCGCGGGACACTTTTTTTTTTTTAATAAAGGAATTGTCAAAAGCTGTGTCTTGTGTTTTTTTTTACTGTTTTGACACTTTTTTTGTTGAATGAGTAGGCGTACAATGTACCCGATACCCATTCACATTGGGGGAAGGGACCTGGGGGTCCCCTTGTTAAAGGGGGCTTCCATATTCCAATGAGTCCCCCACCCACAGACCCCGACAACCCTGGCCGGTGGTTGAAGAGGCCCTTGTCCCCATCAACACCCACCCCCCCACCCCCATATTGAGGGCACGTGGCCTGGTATGGTTCGGGTGGGGGGAGCGTTCGCTCACCCCCCCATCCTGACCTGCTAGGCTGCTTGTTCAGCTAAGGGTCTGGTATGGATTTTGGGGGGACCCCACGGCAATTTTTTCTTTTTTTTTACATTTTGGGGTGGAGTTCCCCTTAAAATCCTTACTAGACCGAAGTGCCTGGTATGGACTGGGGTGAGGGGGAACCCTACGCCGTTTTTTTTTTTTCAATCTATATTGCCGGGACCTGACAATACATTACAGCCACAGGCAAGTTCAAATTACTTTTTTTCCTTTAGAATTGACATTTTGCTGTGGTATTGTTATAAACACAGGAAAGATGCGCTACTTTACAGGCAGACTAAGGACACCCCCCAGGCCCAATATTTGAAGGAATATTTCATTTTTATTATTTCCCTTTAAGCATTCTTAAAATTCTGCTCCCCGAAAAAAACGGCCATTTTAAAAACTTTTTTTTGCATTGATCCATGTCCCCTGGGGCAGGACCCAGGTCCCCAAACACTTTTTATGACAATAACTTGTATATAAGCCTTTAGAATGAGCACTTTTGATTTTTCATGTTCATGTCCCATAGACTTTAATAGGGTTTGCTAGAACTTTTTTGCCTGTTCGAGGTGTTCTGGTGTAAACCGAACCGGGGGGGGGGGGTGTTCGGCCCATCCCTGATGATGATTTTGGTCTCTCTGGTGTAAGGGATCCTCTGAGGTCCGGTGTGTACACATCTCTCTGATGATGATTCTGGACCCTCCAGTGTAAGAGATCCTCTGAGGTCCGGTGTGTACATATCTCTCTGATGATGATTCTGGTCTCTCTGGTGTAATGGATCCTCTGAGGTCCGGTGTGTACACATCTCTCTGATGATGATTCTGGTCTCTCTGGTGTAAGGGATCCTCTGAGGTCCGGTGTGTACACATCTCTCTGATGATGATTCTGGTCTCTCTGGTGTAATGGATCCTCTGAGGTCCGGTGTGTACACATCTCTCTGATGATTCTGGACTCTCTGGTGTAATGTACCTTCTGAGGTCCGGTGTGTACAGATCTCTTATGATGATTCTGGACCCTGCAGTGTAAGGGATCCTCTGAGGTCCAGTGTGTACACATCTCTCTTATGATGATTCTGGACCCTCCAGTGTAAGGGATCCTCTGAGGTCCGGTGTGTACACATCTTTCTGATGAAGATTCTGGTCTCCCCAGTGTAATGGATCCTCTGAGGTCCGGTGTGTGCACATATCTATGAGGAGGATTCTGGTCTCTCTGGTGTAATGGATCCTCTGAGGTCCAGTGTGTACACATCTTTCTGATGAAGATTCTGGTCTCCCCAGTGTAATGGATCCTCTGAGGTCCGGTGTGTACACATCTCTCTGATGAGGATTCTGGTCTCTCTGGTGTAATGGATCCTCTGAGGTCCGGTGTGTACACATCTCTCTGATGAGGATTCTGGTCTCTCTGGTGTAATGGATCCTCTGAGGTCCGGTGTGCACACATCTCTCTGATGAGGATTCTGGTCTCTCTGGTGTAATGGATCCTCTGAGGTCCGGTGTGTACACATCTCTCTGATGAGGATTCTGGTCTCTCTGGTGTAATGGATCCTCTGAGGTCCGGTGTGTACACTTCTCTCTGATGATGATTCTGGTCTCTCTGGTGTAATGGATCCTCTGAGGTCCGGTGTGTACGGATCTCTGATGTGGATTCTGGTCTCTCTGGTGAAATGGATCCTCTGAGGTCCGGTGTGTACACATCTTTCTGATGAAGATTCTGGTCTCCCCAGTGTAATGGATACTCTGAGGTCCGGTGTGTGCACATATCTATGAGGAGGATTCTGGTCTGTCTGGTGTAATGGATCCTCTGAGGTCCGGTTGGTACAGATGTCAGATGATGATTCTGGTCTCTCTGGTGTAATGGATCCTCTGAGGTCCAGTGTGTACACATCTTTCTGATGAAGATTCTGGTCTCCCCGGTGTAATGGGTCCTCTGAGGTCCGGTGTGTACACATCTTTCTGATGAAGATTCTGGTCTCCCCAGTGTAATGGATCCTCTGAGGTCCGGTGTGTACACATCTCTCTGATGAGGATTCTGGTCTCTCTGGTGTAATGGATCCTCTGAGGTCCGGTGTGTACACATCTCTCTGATGAGGATTCTGGTCTCTCTGGTGTAATGGATCCTCTGAGGTCCGGTGTGTACACATCTCTCTGATGAGGATTCTGGTCTCTCTGGTGTAATGGATCCTCTGAGGTCCGGTGTGTGCACATCTCTCTGATGAGGATTCTGGTCTCTCTGGTGTAATGGATCCACTGAGGTCCGGTGTGTACACATCTCTCTGATGAGGATTCTGGTCTCTCTGGTGTAATGGATCCTCTGAGGTCTGGTGTGTACACATCTCTCTGATGATGATTCTGGTCTCTCTGGTGTAATGGATCCTCTGAGGTCCGGTGTGTACACATCTTTCTGATGAAGATTCTGGTCTCCCCAGTGTAATGGATCCTCTGAGGTCCGGTGTGTACACTTCTCTCTGATGATGATTCTGGTCTCTCTGGTGTAATGGATCCTCTGAGGTCCGGTGTGTACGGATCTCTGATGTGGATTCTGGTCTCTCTGGTGAAATGGATCCTCTGAGGTCCGGTGTGTACACATCTCTCTGATGAGGATTCTGGTCTCTCTGGTGTAATGGATCCTCTGAGGTCCGGTGTGTACACATCTCTCTGATGAGGATTCTGGTCTCTCTGGTGTAATGGATCCTCTGAGGTCCGGTGTGTACACTTCTCTCTGATGATGATTCTGGTCTCTCTGGTGTAATGGATCCTCTGAGGTCCGGTGTGTACGGATCTCTGATGTGGATTCTGGTCTCTCTGGTGAAATGGATACTCTGAGGTCCGGTGTGTGCACATATCTATGAGGAGGATTCTGGTCTGTCTGGTGTAATGGATCCTCTGAGGTCCGGTTGGTACAGATGTCAGATGATGATTCTGGTCTCTCTGGTGTAATGGATTCTCTGAGGTCCAGTGTGTACGGATCTCTGATGTGGATTCTGGTCTCTCTGGTGTAATGGATCCTCTGAGATCCGGTGTGTATAGCACCGCCCATTTACTGCTGGCACCGCCCTTCAACCTGCCATATTGCTAGAGGAGAATCGCATTGTGGGTGAAGGCTTCCTTACAAACTCCAAGCACACCACCTCCCTGAGGAGGGATAAAATCACCATCATGAAAAAAAAGAGACGGCGAGTTTAATATTACAAATCTTTATTAAAATAAATCTCTGTATGAAATAAATATCAAATATATTATATATATTCTACTCAGAATATCAGGCCCAGCTGGTGTAAACTAACCCAAGTATGACCACCACCTGAGAGGAGGTGGTGCCTAGGGGTGTAGGCTGGGTGGAGCCAGTGCCTGCACATGGGGGAGGAGTGTGATGTCTGGGTTAGTCCTTATGCCTGGGAGAGGAGGTCAGCTGGGAGGTGGTATACTAGTCCTTGGGCCCAGGAAAGGGGTGGATACCTCTTGCAGAAGATTACTTGGCACTTAAAGCTATGTCTGGGCCCAGTGTGACTCTGAGAATATTGCCTAGAAGTCTCATCCTCCATCTTGCCCTAAGGTTGCTGCACCAACAGTGGACCTCACCCGAAGGGCCCCTCATGACACTACTTGGCTCTCCCAAGATGGGCTCAGTCTATTCCAGATCGCGTAAGAACCACCTGAGGGGCCCCTCATCCTTCAGACATTTCTCGGCCCTCCCAGGGCAGGCTCAGTCCATTCCACATCTTGTAAGAACCACCCGAGGGGCCCCTTATCCTTCAGACACTTCTCGGCCCTCCCAGGGCAGGCTCAGTCCATTCCAGGTCTTGTGGACACGAAGTGAAAGCCACTGGCGCTGATTGTGCGGCAGGTAAGAATCGTGGCTGTGTCGCGGTACACGTCTGGAGGTGTCCCCGTCCCACACTCTCCTCTCCAGGCTGTCCAAACTCTGCAGACTGTCTGACATGCTATCCACGGCCACCCGGCACAGAGGAGGACCTGAGCGGGAGCGGGGAAAGATTAGAGGGTGGAGACACCAGAAGAAGAATACATGAACAGTGCTCACAGCATGGGAAGACTGAGAGGGGGAGGGGATGGGAAGATTAGAGGGTGGAGATGAGGAGTGAAGATAAAAAAGGTGGAGGCTGAGACACCAGAAGAATGGGGGAGGGGGAAGGAAGATTAGAAGGTGGAGACACCAGAAGAGTGGGGGAGGGGGAAGATTAGAGGGTGGACACAGGACAGTGGGGGAGGGGAGGGAAGATTAGATTGCGGAGACACCAGGAGAAGAAGAATACAAATCGCATGAGAACATCGAGAGGGGGAGGGGAGATTAGAGGGCAGACAGACGAGGAGCAGGAGAGGAATACATGAACAGTACTCACAGCATGGGAAGAGCACACAGCTTCCAGACTGAAGGTACGCCTTGCGAGACGGCTGCTGCAAGAGACACACGATGGCGTTGTCAGCCTGAGCAAAAACCGGGAGAGCCAGAGCCGCCTGGACCACTTCTGAAGACAACCTGGACTCCTGAGAACGCAATATATCCCGCACACTCTCAAAGTCACGTCTGAGCTGGAGAGCCCCCTGCAAACTGATAGAAAAACCAAGATCACATCAAATACAGAGATAAAACTACAGCATGAGAGACACACAAAGACCACTTCAGTCTTTAAACTTCAGGTTATACTGCCACCTACAGGAGGACTGCACACTGGGTGAAAACAAATAATCTGTAGGCCAGTTTACGATAATCCCTCCTACTCCCCAAGCATGCTTCAGTTTTGCAACACAGCAGTACCAAGTGCAAAAACAAACAATGAACTTCAAAAAACGGTCCACAACGGTCAGGACATCTAAAAAGCAGTTCCACTAAGGGATGGGTGACACAGCAAACAAATGCTGAAAGGGACTAGAAAACAGAACTGAGGAAGGTCTTCAGCTCAAAGAGGCCCTCTGAAGGACCTTACGCCCAAAGCTGGCATCAGACGAATCCTGAACTTCCACCTGATAAAAACTGGAGAAAGTATGAACAGAAGACCAGGAGACAGCCTTGTATATCCAGGGAACAGAAGCTTGATGCCTAAAGGGTCAAGAAGTGCTCACAGATCTAGTAGAGTGAACCTTGACAGGCAAGGAGGAACCTGATTTCTTGAGACCATTAGCTCGGACGCTTGAATCACTTAACGATGGTGTATCCAAAAGCCGGAGTAACCTTATGGGGGACCACCTAAGTTCTGAAAGAAGAAGCACTCGAGACAGATTCCCACAGCCCAAACCACACCCAGAAAAATGGAAGGAAATTTCCTTTTAGTGGACGGGAGTGGGACAGAAGAACAATGTTGGGGAGAAGGAAGTCCAGGGCCTTAACACCACCTTGTCCTAATGTAAGAGTGGTTCTTTGAAGGAATGGTCGCCAGTTTAGACACTTGCCTCACAGAGGAGATGGCTACAAGAAAACACCACCCTGTGGGGCGAATGTAGTAAGAAGAATTTCTCCAATGCATTCTAACATCAATTTCGGATTCACACAAAGAGTGAAAGATCAACAGTCTTTGAAACAAGAAAGTAAGAGCAGCTACCTGACCTTTGGATGGTACTAAGCCAAACACAGCTGCAAGGATAGTAATCATCCGATGGAAAACCTAGAGTAAAAGCCCCGTTGCTCAAACCAGGTGCAGTAAGGCTTCCATGAATGATGACAGAAGTAGACTTCCTACTACAGAAAAAGCAGTTCAGAGGTGACCGGGTCATGCTGATCCTGTGGTCCTGAGCTTCTACAACCATGCTATTAAAGTCAGTGGCCATAAATCAGGATATTAAAATAGGTCTTTTGAGACAGAAGATCCAGTTTGGAAGAGCCCACAGAGCATCCGCCAGGAATCTGATCAGGTTGGAGTATCACATCTGCTTTGGCCAATCCAAAGCTATGAGGATCACCAGAATGCCCTCCATCCTAATCCTGGAAAATCAGACAAGGAAGGAGTTTTAGGGTAGGAAAGACAGATTAATATTTACAGATCACATGGAGCCACCACAGCATCCAATGCTTCCGTTGGAAGATACCTGTACCTGGAAACAAACCTGCCCAGTTTGTTGTAGAATCTGGAGGCCAGGATGTCCAAGTCTGGCCTCCAGATCCAATCTTCGACCTGTGATACAGGTCCTGAACGCCTCCGGGTATAGGGGCGACTCCCAGAGTCCACACACTACCACCTGAGAAAATATGTCTGCCAACTGTCCACATGTAAGAAGTAAACAGTGGACAAGGTTGGAACGTAGGATCTGCTCAAGAAAGTATCTATTCTACTTTTCCTGACGCAGCGAGACTGCTGGTCCTTCTATAATGGCTAATGTACACTACAACTGTGGAACGGTCTAGTTGAATGACCCACCAAGCCAGACTGTCAAGTGCAGCAGGGATAATCAAAGTGGCCCAAAGTTCCAGGATGTCGTTTGGAAGATGAGATTCCTCCAACAGATGCCCAGGACTCCTCCCCAGCCTGACATCCGCTGTGAGGACCTTTCAAATGAAGAGAAGAAAGGACTTTCCCCGACTCCAGAAAAAGCAATCCAGGGACTAGCTGGTCCTGAATCAGTTTGCCCAAGGACTGGACTGACTTTCCCCACAAAGACAGCATGCTGTGTTCTGGGGGGTTTGGCGTGAGACTGGGAAAATTACCCCAGCCTTTAATGGAGAAGGAGAGAGTCGAACCAGTCCTGGGACTGAAGAGCACGAGTCTGGGATCAAAGAGTTTGAAGTTTTTTCTTAGGAAGAAATACTCTGGCTTGAGCCGTGTCTAGGACTAGATATTTAAACTGAGGAGTTGGTTGTGCTGAAGGTTAAAGATCCAGCCAAACTGCTGTAATGTCTGGGCAGTCAAGGAAAAACTTGTCCAAGATAACCCATGCCTTGCGGGTGGACTGGGAGCTTGTCCTTGGTTAGGACTTGGAGGTTGCCGAAGTGGAGGAACAAAAAGTTTTCTTTACCCTCCACTGTCGATCAAGCCTTCCCAGACTGTGCCCAACTAGCTGAGATAGATGGGTGCTCTTGCCACCTGTGGCGTCTTTAAAAAAAAAAAAAAAAAAAAAAGGCATTTAGAGTAGACCTGGAGAGATGTTGTCCCTGGAGGGGGCATGTTGAGCGAGCCCCTCTAGGACACAGCTTCTGAAGTCCAATACTACACTGTGTATGGACTCTCCGCAGACTCTAGGGAAATGAGAAAGGAAAAGTCCAGTATTCTGTCACAACTGCAGCTTAGTGCCATACGTGCTAGGATGACAGCAATAGTGATAGGAATCCTATTAATAGCCTTTGACTAATAAGCCAGAGTTTGGCAAAGCAAAGTCACCCCTAAGATAGGATGAGCGACAACAGAGTTCTACAGAGGTCCTCCAACCTCCTATTCAGGTGTGGCTTCCATTGGGACAATGATAATGAAGAGAAAGACCTACTAGCGAAAGAGTTTGACAGAGGTCCTCCAACCTCCTGTTGGTTGGGTTCTTAAAGAGAGCTGCACCTTCCCCCGTGGTGGTCACTTTGTTAAGGTGGGATATGGCCAGATCCACAGAGGGGGCATACCACTTTTTAACAAAGTCTAGTTCAATCTGGTACAAGGCTATTAAGAGCTTCAGGGAAACAAATATCTCATCAATCTCCTTAGAGGAAGACTTTGAGGACAGTGGGTGCATTGAGAGGGACCGGGCGGTCTTAGGAGCTCAAATGGACTCCAGATTGGGGGACAGCGCTAGTAGAAGCAATAGGTTGATCTATCTAGTTTCAAAGTGATGTATCCTGTGTCAATAAGGAGGAAAAAAAAAAAAATCAGTCTGAGTTTGGGAGTAATAGCAGAGGCCTGCAACCCCTGAGGCAGGTCCATCCAGTAGGGGGCTGGAGTGACTCAAAATCGGATAGTTCCAGCAGCTGACAGCCCAAAGGCTCTTAAGGCCACAAGTAGACCTTATTCACAACACACCGGGAAGGTGTTGGAACGCGTTTGTGGCCTCAGAGTCGGTAAATAACAGATTTAGCTCAAACGTCATGGCATGACTGAAGTGAAAAAACTTCCTTAGAAAGGGAAAGAGGTGGCCGAACCCTACGAGTACAAAGATGGAACAGATGCCATGATTCCAGCAGTAGATGTCAAGCACCATCAGTGCCCTGGAGCCCATAGTAAATTGTAAGTTGGCGGCACCTAGGACTGTCCTCTCCCCTCCCCCGCATCCAGAATCAGGCATGTTGTAACGTAAGGCAATGTATAGTCTCGGGTTAGGAGGCAAGGCCTTGAGTACTAATGAGTCCTAAAACGGCTGGTAGCGGGTGAGGGATGGATGGCCAGAGATAACCAAAGTCACTGTATGTAGGTAGCGGGAATGGAGCAGCAGGAAGATGTTTCCTCAAAATGGTACGTCTGCTAAGAGTGCAGGCAACACTCCACCCAGCAGATGGCACCAGCGTGCGAGTCCCTCAGCTTTAACCCCTTTCACAGATGGGAATGGAGAATAAAGACACTTAATGACCTAAGTAAATGAGGAGACTCCCGATGCTCGTCCTTACTAGCCTACTCAATGACTAAGTCTTCAGAGACCCGGGGGAAGATGAGAGGCAACACCATCGGTTCTGTACCTGGAAAGAGCTCCTCGGCTAAGTTGTTACCAGAAAATCTGTAAAGTGCCTCATATGGAGCCCAAAGGATCTCTCCCAGGCGTCTATCTCCCCCCCCCACCTCAGAGGGGTGCAACTAAACAGACGAAGAAAAAAAGTCTTAACGTAACAGACCTAGAAATGATGTTCATCCTCATAGGACACTAGCAAAATACTGAGGCATGCCAGGAGTGAGAGGGGTTATTCTTTTCTGTCAGCCAGTGTCCATTATTCCTGTAGGTGGCAGTATAACCGAAGGTTAAAGACTCCCTGTGCCCCTCAATTTGCTCATTTAAAAGATTTTCTGCCTGTTCCCGATGCAGATTGTCCCTCATTTCTTGTCTGTGCCCCCCCCCCCCCCCCCCCAGTCCATATCTCACCTGAATTTTATCTTCTCCCGCAGGATATGTCCCATCCAGGCTTCCATAAACACACGGACCGCCACACACACTGCCGACACCTGTTCCTCCAAACACAGCGAAATCACCCCATCCAGGACCGGGACCACCACCGCGCTGACCGCAGCCTGGGCGTACTCACTGGCTGCCAGATCGGGGCCTGGGCGGAGACAGATTTCAGTGTATCATATGACAGGAGGAGGAAGTTCCCACTGTACACACACCAAGGCTCCGCCCCTTACCTGTCACCAGCTTCCCTCTCCAGTGCCGCCCCGCTGGCATCATGTGCTGGAAGAGGTCCTGGGCCCTCCGGGAACACACCGAGCCCAGAACATGCGGCAGAGAGACCACCAGGCCCTGCAAGGAAGAGACAACAGGTTATCTCTGGAGGTGGGGATCCCTCGGAGGGGGGGTTGGGGGTTCAGATGTCCAAATAGGAGGAGGGGTATACAGAGAAGGAGCACTCCGCACATACCCAGCAGAGGGGGATATAATAGAGGGGTATACAGGGAAGGGGCACTCCACACATACCCAGCAGGGGGGGATATAATAGAGGGGTATACAGGGAAGGGGCACTCCACACATACCCAGCGGGGGGGATATAATAGAGGGGTATACAGGGAAGGGGCACTCCACACATACCCAGCAGGGGGGGATATAATAGAGGGGTATACAGAGAAGGAGCACTCC
>JBBHAA010002711.1:0-60000 GCA_037953035.1 Aquarana catesbeiana
CATGTTGGGTATCAATTTACTCGGTGTAACATTATCTTTCACAATATGGAAAAGAAATTGGGCTAACTTTACTGGTGTCTTATTTTTTAATTTAAAAAAATTTATTTTTTCCTAAAAAAAATTGCGCTTGTAAGACCGCTACGCGAATACGGTGTGACATAAAGTATTACAACGACCGCCATTTTATTCTCTAGGGTGTCTGAAAAAAAAATAAGGTTTAATAATGTAATTTTATAGCAAAAAAAAAAAAAAAAATGATTTTAACTGTAAACACCAAGTCTGAAAAAAAAAATAGGCCCCGTCCTTAGGTTGTTAAACCAGAGTTTTATGTCACTTTAAGGGGGCTAGGTTTACCCTGTCTGTACTGTTCTGGCAGATCTCATTATCAGTTGTAAACTGGGTGTAAAACCCTAAAAAAAAAAAAAAAAAAAAAAAGGGTTAAATATCTCAAGGCGGCTGTAAAAGTGGAAATACACTTTTAATTTTGGGCATATATGGAGCATTTTCCTACAAATTTGCTACAAAATGCAACCGGCCTCGGCTTGCAAAAACAATTGAACATGCGTGCCGCCGCCACTAACATTTATGATGTGTGTGGCAGATTCTTAGAAAACCGCTGGCGGCAGATCTCCCTTTTGTGGTTAAAACCCAGTTGGAAGGTAGCTGAAGTTTACAGCCAGCATATTCCTGTCCTGTTTCAGTTCACAAATTTTCTGACAAGAAATTGCTAATTGGATGTAGCACAGAACAGCAGTTATCTATTGTCACCAGCAGGTGGCACTGCAGCCATGTGTACAGGAAAAGCGCAGTGCATTTTGAGTTGCGATCACCTTTCTCTAAGAGGTTTTTTTCACACCTTCCTACACATAAAAATGCACCTAAAACGCAGAAACATCGATCATAGGGATTAATCTATTAGAGAAATTACAGACAAAATGTATTTATTTCTTTCAGGTACTTATATTGTGCCGTTAATTTACACAGCGCTTTACATATACATTGTATATTCACATCAGTCCCTGCCCTCAAGGAGCTTACAATCTAAGGTTCATTCAAGATTTAACAAATGTGTTTGATGTTTGTCCGATGAGTGTTTTATAAATGGACCCCCCCCCCCCCCCCCCCCTTACAGTCCGTTTTTTTGTTTTGTTTTGTTTTTTTCTTTTTTGTCATTATTTCTCTTTTTTTGGTGATTTTCTCCTTTTTATTTCCTGTCTCAGGGACACAGTAGGAGGTAAAATAAAGAGTTCTCCCCAGAAAGAAGGGAATTTACAAGTTGTCCCCATTGGTCATTTTCCCCCTCACTTCCTGTTCCTGTGACAACTCAAACATATTATTAAACACGATTTTTCAAAACATATTAAAAAAAGAAAAAAAGATGATTGAAAACATATTGGATTTGCCATCACTATCAGTGACAACGGTCACCAGGACAAGTGGAGAAGGCAAATTTCCCCAGCAGAGCGTAATAAAAACCTCCCAAGGGTTCTAACCCTTTTACATTCTTTACATGCACTTTAAAACACTACGATCATTATTAAATAATAATAATAAAAAAAAAAACTTCTGCGCTACTAATAATGAAAAACTGTGTGATTAAATACTGAAGGTTGCTCCTAGACACCAACTGTTAGTAACAGAAAAAAAGAGAAAAAAAATATGTAAAAAGATGAAGCGCTACCCAAATAAAACACATACGACGCTTCACTAACAATATAAAAAACAATAAGTGCACCACAGTGACCCCTAGTGGGAGTAATATATTATAATAAATATAACACTTATAACTTGTAAATAAATAAAACAAAGTCCAAATGATAAGTGACTTTGTTTTATTTATTTACAAGTTATAAGTGTTATATTTATTATAATATATTACTCCCACTAGGGGTCACTGATGTGCACTGATATGATGCTTCACTAACAATATAAAAACAATAAGTGCACAACAGTGACCCCCTAGTGGGAGTAATATATTATAATAAATATAACACTTATAACTTGTAAATAAATAAAACAAAGACCATTTGATACGTGACTTTGCTTTATTTATTTACAAGTTATAAGTGTTATATAATTATTACTCCCACTAGGGGTCACTGTTGTGCACTTATTGTTTTTATATTGTTAGTGAAGCATCATATCAGTGCACAACAGTGACCCCTAGTGGGAGTAATATATTATAATAAATATAACACTTATAACTTGTAAATAAATAAAACAAAGACCATTTGATACGTGACTTTGCTTTATTTATTTACAAGTTATAAGTGTTATATAATTATTACTCCCACTAGGGGTCACTGTTGTGCACTTATTGTTTTTATATTGTTAGTGAAGCATCATATCAGTGCACAACAGTGACCCCTAGTGGGAGTAATATATTATAATAAATATAACACTTATAACTTGTAAATAAATAAAACAAGGTCACTTATAACTTGTAAATAAATAAAACAAAGTCCAAATGATAAGTGACTTTGTTTTATTTATTTACAAGTTATAAGTGTTATATTTATTATAATATATTACTCCCACTAGGGGTCACTGTTGTGCACTTATACAATGCTTCACTAACAATATAAAAACAATAAGTGCACAACAGTGACCCCTAGTGGGAGTAATATATTATAATAAATATAACACTTATAACTTGTAAATAAATAAAACAAAGTCACTTATCATTTGGACTTTGTTTTATTTATTTACAAGTTATAAGTGACCTTGTTTTATTTATTTACAAGTTATAAGTGTTATATAATTATTACTCCCTCTAGGGGTCACTGTTGTGCACTTATTGTTTTTATATTGTTAGTGAAGCATCGTATGTCTATTATTTGGGGTAGCGCTTCATCTTTTTATATATATTTTTTCACTATGATCATTATTACTTTCTCCACAAACTTCACATTGAAAATGCATAGTTGCAGCCCCGGTAAGTAGTTATTTTCGGGGGTGGGGGTGGGGGGGGCACAGGACCCCCTTTCCAATGCAAGTTTGCACCATGAGCGTTGCCGGCACTCAATACGCCAATAGATCATTCACCGCGGAATGCAGCTGATCTCCGAGACAGATAATGGGCAACGCGCCATCAACCCGAGGCGACCCGACGTATCTACATGTCAGATTCTAAACTCCCAACACAAAAGAGGGGCTTTCGGAGTTCTGATTTTTCAAGCTCACCAAATATTTTAGGTATTCTCTTGTTTACATTGACATCTGACATGACATGCCGGGTTTTATCTCCAACACCAGGATTTCATCATGAGATATTCCTTCTTATTATTATATATTGAGCCTCCTATATAGAAGGGTTTATCTTTCTGATACATTGTAAACTTTTATTCTGCAATCACACTTCTTATTTGTGATTTTTTAATTAGCGCAAATCTCTTATAGAGCCAATAATATCCCATTATTATGATAGCAAAGGGACGCTAAACTAAATTATATTCCAAGTATGTATTCTTAACTCAGAAAAGTATATATATATATATACAGTGGAACTTTGGTTAACAAGTAACGCGGTTAACAAGCGTTTTGAAAGACGAGCATTTTTTTTTTTTAATCCTGACTTGGTTTGCGAGTGTTGTCTTACAAAATGAGCAGAATTCAAGCTAATGGGGTGTGCAGTACCGCATTTGGCCAGAGGTACGGGGGGCGCTGGGGACACTTGGAACGGTTCGGAGACATTCGGAAATACTCGGAAACACTCAGAAATACTCCGTTCCCCGAGTGATTCCGAGGGTTTCCGAGTTCAGCCGAGCTGTCCCCGAGTATTTCCGAGGCTCTCCGGCACCCCCTCCCACCTCTGGCCACATGCAGTATTGCATGTAATAGAAGTCAATGCGGAACGAACTATCTTCATTTCTATTGACTTCTATGGGGAAACCCGCTTTGATATGCGAGTTCATTGGATTACAAGCATTCTCCTGGAACGGATTATGATCGTAATTCAAGGTTCCACTGTGTATATATATATATATATATATATATATATATATATATATATATATATCACTATATTACCAAAAGTATTGGGACGCCTGCCTTTACATGAACTTTAATGGCATCCCAGTCCTAGTCCGTAGGGTTCAATATTAAGTTTGCAGCTATAACAGCTTCAACTCTTCTGGGAAGGCCGTCCACAAGGTTTAGGAGTGTGTCTATGGGAATGTTTGACCATTCTTCCAGAAGAGCATTTGTGAGATCAGGCGCTGATGTTGGACGAGAAGGCCTGGCTTGCAGTCTCTGCTCTTATTCATCCCAAAAGGTGTTCCATCGGGTTGAGGTCAGGACTGTCAAGTTCCTCCACCCCAAACTAGCTCATCCATGTCTTTATGGACCAAAATTGCATTACAATAATTCAGAACCAAATTATTTGAAAAAAAATATATATTTTTGGAAAATTCTCCAATTTTTTTTTTATTTATTGTGGCCAAAATAAAATATTATTGGCCAAAATAAATAAATATAAATATTGGCCTGAATATAAATTGATTTTTTTGATAAATTCAAAACACATGATTTGTGTGCGTTTTTTTTTTTTTTATTATTATTTAGTTTTTTTTTTTTTACAGTAAGGCAACAAATTCTGAAGCCATTTCATGTAACCAGTGGAGCTTCATACAAAATAAAAGGTTTAATTTTTTGGGAAGAGTAGAGTTTTTAGAGAGAGTTCTTCTGTATTTTCTGATTTTATTAAAAAAAAAAAAAAAATCCAAAATTGTATTACAATAATTTAGAGCCAAATTATTTGGAAAAAATATATAATTTTGTAAAATTTTCCAAATTTTTGTAAAATTTTTGTAAAATGTATTTAGGCTAAAACTGAATATAAATTGATAAATTCAAAACACATGATTTGTGTGCGTTTTTTTTATTATTATTATTAGTTTTTATTTTTTACAGTAAGGCAACAAATTCTGAAGCCATTTCATGTAACCAGTGGAGCTTCATACAAAATAAAAGGTTTAATTTTTTGGGAAGAGTAGGGTTTTTAGAGAGAGTTCTTCTGTATTTTGTGATTTTCTAAAAAAACAAAAAAAAATCCAAAATTGTATTACAATAATTCAGAGCCAAATTATTTGGAAAAAATATATAATTTTGTAAAATTTTCCAAATTTTTGTAAAATTTTTGTAAAATGTATTTAGGCTAAAACTGAATATAAATTGTTAAATTCAAAACACATGATTTGTGTGTGTTTTTTTTTTTTTTTTTACTATTATTATTATATATTTTTTTTACAGTAAGGCTCTCCTCTCTTTATTTTTTAGCGCACAGAAGCAGCTGATCCCCCCCCCCTCCTCCTCTGGATGTCAAATTAGCCCCAATTCAGGCTCTTTGGGAACCACAGGACCATGAAATCCTCCAAACACCCCTCACTGTCCCAACCAGAGTGCCACTTCAGGCGTGGGCGCCCCCCCCACCCCCCACCCCAACCTCTCCACACCCCTTCCAAAAGCTTGGAAACCCGTCACAAGAGCTCAAGAATGTCACACCCAGACCCGGAGCAGGTGGAGAAGACAAGGGGGACAGCGTTACACCAAACACGTGGCTGCATATTTTGGGAAAAGACTTCTGTGGGGCATCCTCAGTTGGTCCGGGGTGCGAGGAGCCACACGGATAATTCCGGAAGACCGGCTCGTTAGAAGGTAAGAACCACGTCCGCTCTATGGGGTGTCATGTCCAATAGCTTAGAATAATTCTCTTGTCTTCACATCTTGAATGACACCCAAAGAACCTGAAAACGAGGAATGGGAAGGGATCCAATTTTTGTAAATTTAAAAAAAAAAAAATTGGACTCAAATTTTTTTTCGCTGTTTTTATATATATATATATATGTACGTTTTGACTTAATATAATAGAAAAAAAAAAAAAGTAACAATTTTTAAGTAACATTTTTTTTTTTTTTTTTTTAATCTTTACCCAAATACTAAACGCCTTGAATTAGTCCCTGGTAATTATTTTGGCATTTCAGAATACCAAGTGGTTGGAATAATGCTCGCCATTCATCCCCCACTGGCTAATCTGCAAGAGAAAGCCAGCAAGACACACAAAATGCTATTTGCTGACAATTCAATAGAGCTGTCACTCTCCGAACGAAACAGCCCAGATCGTTTCAAAACGGGCTTGTACCGGCATTTATACAAAATGTAGATTTACTTGCTGGGCAGCAAAAAAAAAAAAAAAGAAAAAAAAAAAACTTTTTTTTTTTTTTTTTTTTCCCCTTTCCACTAGTCCTGATTGTTGTGTTGATAAAAAAAAAAAAAGCCTGCAAATTATATATTATTATCCATAGTGGGTACATAACAGCTAGCATTTTGTATGTTTTAATGTCCTTAGAATATACCCTAGGGTCACGGCCTCATGTAAATAATTAATTGAGGAGGCTGTTTAATGCAATTTGTTATAGTGATTTATTGTTGCTTATTTAAGTGAGAATTTCTTTTCTTTTTTTCTTCTTTTTTGCCTTTGCTTTTGCTCTAAGGACAAACAATTTTATTTAACAAAAAAAAAAAAAAGTAAGTACAAGAGGGTAATTAATTTGGTTTTATGTTTGTCAGCTGTTAAAAGGGGTTGTGATTATTTTTTAGGGTTTTGAAAAAGAATAGTTAAAGACATATAAAGGCATTTAAAAAAAAAAAAACAAGTCGTTGAGATATGAGCACTCCATATTGTGGAAATTGTGTATTGTTTAAAATCATCATTGTCATTTTTCTACTCTATGTGAAAACCTTCAATAAAAATACTCAAACAGAAAAAAAAAAGTTAGATAACTAAAATAAATAAATAAATAAATAAATAAAAACTTTAAAAGGAATAGTATACTTAGGTATACTTAATATAGAATAGAATATAATAGTATTAGTAAAAAAAAAAAAAATACTTATTTACTGTGGGGGGGGGGGTTCTCTAAAATTTTATGTAATGTGTGGGTTTGATTTTTAATGTAACTAGTTTTATTTTATACATTTAAAAGCAGTTTTACATAATAGTAAAATGTGAAATAACCAGAACTATAAGAAATCTCTAGTGCAAATCTTGACTCATCAATACATTTTCCTATTTATGAAAGGCCACAGGTTGGCATATCGTTGTGAAAAAGAATGGGCAGGGTATACAAATATAAAAAAAATATATATAAGTTAGAGAACTTATACGCTAAATGGAATACATATTTGCACAAGGTTCTATTATTATTATTATTATTATTATTATTAATAATAATAATAATATTTTAAATAATTATAATAATACTATTTTAAATAATTATAATAATAATATTTTAAATAATTATAATAATAATAATATTTTAAATAATTATAATAATAATAATATTTTAAATAGAGGTGCACCGAATTGGAAATTTTGGTACCGAAACCTAATGTAGGATGCACTTGGCCGAAAACATAAATGAGATTTTAAAAAAGTCTTAATTAATATCATGGATTTAAATGTATATGAATTTGTTGTCGGCCATTATCGGCATCTTTAGTGCAAAAAAAGGCTCAAGAAAAATACATCCCTTTAAATTCTATGTATGTCCTCACCTTGGTTTGTTGCGCTTCCATTATAGTGTTAAAAAATTCCGCTTGCTGCATTTTTGGTCAGTAAAAAAACAAAACGTTGAACTGCATTGAAAACGCATCAGTAATACACTCGTGTTATGCTTTTGATGCGGTTTTTGAGTCACATAACCTATGAAAGACAAACCATAAGCATAGTACAATGGTGGCAAAATCGCGAGCGGTTTTGCGCCATTATCGGTACCTTTCTCTCTATCAAAAAAATGCAGAAAACACCATTTTCTATTGATATTTCAATGCACCTCTAATTGTAATCATCACTATTATTATTATAGTATATAGTAGGCAATTAACTTTTAAAACCAAGTTTCAAAGTTTTGCTCACCCCCTGTTAATCATTTTTTTACTTTCTATTTTTGCTTCTACTTTTTTTTTCTTTTTTTTTTTTTCTAATTTACTGACATTCTAGAAATGTGTTTCTACTCATAACCCAGTGTGCCCGTTACTCACAATAGGCTATAAAGCAATTGTTTGCACTGTAATCTATAACTAAAGGTGAAATAAAATTCTAATTAGTATACAGGATTTATACATTATCATACAGGATTTATATATTATTATTATATGGGATTTATATATTATTATTATTATTATTATTATTATTATTATACATGATTTAAATATTATTATACAGGATTTAAATATCATTATTAAACAGGATTTATATATTATTATTATTAATTATTATTATACAGGATTTATATATTATTATTATACAGGATTTATATATTATTATTATAATACAGGATTTATATATTATTATACAGGATTTATATATTATTATTATTATTATTATTATTATTATTATTATTATACAGGATTTTTATATTATTATACAGGATTTATATATTATTATTATACAGGATTTATATATTATTATACAGGATTTATATATTATTATTATTATTATACAGGATTTTTATATTATTATACAGGATTTATATATTATTATTATACAGGATTTATATATTATTATACAGGATTTATATATTATCATTATACAGGATTTATATATTATTATTATTATTATACAGGATTTATATATTATTATTATTATTATACAGGATTTATATATTATTATTATTATTATACAGGATTTATATAGCGCCAACAGTTTGCTCAGCACTTTGCAATATAAAGGGTCTCAGTACAATTACAATACAGTCCAATAATCTAAACAAACAAGAATATCCGCTGATCTGAAAGTGACAGAAAACTGAGCTTCAAGTCTGTAGAGAACAATAAAAAATGGGTCACTGGTGGGCATTTTTATTTATTATTATTTTTTTTAGCAACTTACGGCTTCATTTCACGACTCGTGTAATCACAATTTCTATGGTAATAAAAAGGAATTCCCGCATGGATTGCTAAAATGGACCGGATTTGACTTGTCCTCGGTGAACCGGCCGTATTGTCTGCGCCAAAATATCCAATCTGTGTGTTACCAGTTAGTGATAAGGACCACCATCTTTTTTTTTTTTTTTTTGAGTGCATTTTGCTGGAAGTCTATTCATTTGATAAAAATAACATTTCACCCCAGTGGGCTGTTCAGTCCGAACACATTGGGGAAGATGTGAATTGAAAAACAGAAATGTAAAAAAAAAAAATAGATAGATAGATAGATAGATAGATTGTGAACAGCAATTTTCAAGTCTTGCCACAGATTCTCAATGTGATTTAGGTCTGGACTGTGACTGGGCCATTCTAACACATGAATATGCTTTGATCTAAACCATTCCATTGTAGCTCTGGCTGGATGTTTCGGGTCGTTGTCCTGCTGGAAGGTGAACCTCCGCCCCAGTCTCAAGTCTTTTGTAGACTCTAACAGGTTTTCTTCTAAGATTGTCCTGTATTTGTCTCCATCCATCTTCCCATCAACTCTGACCAGCTTCCCTGTCCCTGCTGAAGAAAACCATCCCCACCACATGAAGCTGCCACCACCATGTTTCACGGTGGGGATGGTGTGTTCAGGGTGATGTGCAGTGTTAGTTTGAATTTTGGTCTCATCTGACCAGAGCACCTTCTTCCACATGTTTGCTGTGTCCCCCACATGGCTTCTCACAAACTACAAACAGGACTTCTTATGACTTTCTTTCACCAATGTCTTTCTTCTTGTCACTCTTCCATAAAGGGCAGATTTGTGGAGAACACGACTAATAGTTGTCCTGTGGACAGATTCTCCCACCTGAGCTGTGGATCTCTGCAGCTCCTCCAGAGTTACCATGGACCTCTTGGCTCTTCTCTGATGAATGCTCTCCTTGCCCGGCCGGTCAGTTTAGGTGGACGGCCATGTCTTGGTAGGTTTGCAGTTGTGCCATACTCTTTCCATTTTCTGATGATGGATTGAACAGAGCTCTGTGAGATGTTCAAAGCTTGGGAGATATTTTTTTATAACCTAACCCTGCTTTATACTTCTCCACAACTTTATCCCTGGCCTGTCTGGTGTGTTCCTTGGCCTTCATGATGCTGTTTGTTCACTAAGGTTCTCTAACAAACCTCTGAGGGCTTCACAGAACAGCTGTATTTATACTGAGATTAAATGACACACAGGTGGACTCTATTTACTAATTAGGTGATTTCTGAAGGCAATTGGTTCCACTAGATTTTAGTTAGGGGTATCAGAGTAAAGGGGGATGAATACAAATGCCCCCCCCCCACACTTTTCACATATTTATTTGTATCATTTATCATTTTCCTTCCACTTCACAATTATGTGACACTTTGTGTTGGTCTATCACATAAAATCCCAATAAAATACATTTATGTTTTTGGATGTAACCTGACAAATCGTGGACAATTTCAAGGGGTGTGAATACTTTTTAAAGGCATTGTATATGTATGTGTGTGTATATATATATATATATATAATACAGTTGTGCTCATAAGTTTACATACCCTGGCAGAATTTATGATTTCTTGGCCATTTTTTGGCCATAACACAAAAACTTTTTTCTCACTCATGGTTAGTGCTTGGCTGAAGCCATTTATTTCAACTGTGTTTACTCTTTTTAAATCATAATGACAACAGAAACTACCCAAATGCCCCTGAGCAAAAGTTTACATACCCCGGTGATTTTGGCCTGATAACAAGCACACAAGTTGATACAAAGGGGTTTGAATGGCTATTAAAGGTAACCATCCTCACCTGTGATCTGTTTGCATGTAATTAGTGTGTGTGTATAAAAGGTCAACGAGTTTCTGGACTCCTGACAGACCCTTGCATCTTTCATCCAGTGCTGCACTGACGTTTCTGGATTCTGAGTCATGGGGAAAGCTAAAGAATTGTCAAAGGATCTGCGGGAAAAGGTAGTTGAACTGTATAAAACAGGAAAGGGATATAAAAAGATATCCAAGGAATTGAGAATGCCAAACAGCAGTGTTCAAACTCTAATCAAGAAGTGGAAAATGAGGGGTTCTGTTGAAACCAAACCACGGTCAGGTAGACCAACTAAAATTTCAGCCACAACTGCCAGGAAAATTGTTCGGGATGCAAAGAAAAACCCCACAAATAACTTCAGGTGAAATACAGGACTCTCTGAAAACATGTGGTGTGGCTGTTTCAAGATGCACAATAAGGAGGCCCTTGAAGAAAGATGGGCTGCATGGTCGAGTCGCCAGAAGAAAGCCATTACTACACAAATGCCACAAAGTATCCCGCTTACAATACGCCAAACAGCACAGAGACAAGCCTCAAACCTTCTGCCACAAAGTCATTTGGAGTGATGAGACCAACATTGAGCTTTTTGGCCACAACCATAAACACTACATTTGGAGAGGAGTCAACAAGGCCTATGATGAAAGGTCCACCATCCCTACTGTGAAACACGGAGGTGGATCGCTGATGTTTTGGGGATGTGTGAGCTACAAAGGCACAGGACATTTGGTCAAAATTGTTGGCAAGATGTTTGCAGTATGTTATCAAAAAATACTGGAGGAATATTTGCATTCATCAGCCAGGAAGCTGCGCATGGGACGTACTTGGACATTCCAACATGACAATGATCCAAAACACAAGGCCAAGTCCACCTGTCATTGGCTACAGCAGAATAAAGTGAAGATTCTGGAGTGGCCATCTCAGTCTCCTCACCTCAATATCTGGGGAGATCTCAAACGTGCCGTTCATGCAAGACAGCCCAAGAATTTACAGGAACTGGAGGCTTTTTGCCAAGAGGAACCATCTGAGAAGATAAAGAGCCTCATCCACAAATACCACAAAAGACTTCAAGCTGTCATTGATGTTAAAGGGGGCAACACACGGTATTAAGAAATGGGGTATGTAAACTTTTGATCAGGGTCATTTGGGTGGTTTCTGTTGCCATTAATGATTTAAAAAGAGTAAACACAGATGATTGATAATAAATGGCTTCAGCCAAAAACCAACCATGAGTGAGAGAAAAGTTTTTGTGTTATCATTTATATTCTCTGAAAAATGGCCAAGAAATCATAAATTCTGCCAGGGTATGTAAACTTATGAGCACAACTGTATAGATATATCTCACAAAAGTAAGTACACCCCTCAGTCACATTTGTGTAAATATTTTCTTATATCTTTTCATGTGACAACACTGAAGAAATGACACTTGTCTACAATGTAAAGTAGTGAGTGTACAGCTTGTATAACAGTGTAAATTTGCTGTCCCCTCAAAATAACTCAACACACAGCCATTAATGTCTAAACCGCTGGCAACAAAAGTGAGTACACCCCTAAGTGAAAATGTCCAAATTGGGCCCAAAGTGTCAATATTTTGTGCGCCCGCCATTATTTTCCAGCGCTGCCTTAACTCTCTTGGGCATGGAGGTCACCAGAGCTTCACAGGTTGTCACCCGAGTCCTCTTCCCCTCCTCCATGATGACATCACAGAGCTGGTGGATGTTAGAGACCTTGCGCTCCTCCACCTTCCGTTTGAGGATGTCCCACAGATGATCAATAGGGTTTAGGTCTGGAGACATGCTTGGCCAGTCCATCACCTTTACCCTCAGCTTCTTTAGCAAGGCAGTGGTGGTCTTGGAGGTGTGTTTGGAGTCGTTATCATGTTGGAATACTGCCCTGCGGTCCAGTCTCTGAAGGGAGGGGATCATACTCTGCTTCAGTATATCACAGTACATGTTGGCATTCATGGTTCCCTCAATGATTTGTAGCCCCCCAGTGCCGGCAGCACTCATGCAGCCCCAGACCATGACACTCCCACCACCATGCTTGACTGTAGACAAGACACACTTGTCTTTGTACTCCTCACCTGGTTGCCCCCACACACGCTTGTCACCATCTGAACCAAATACGTTTATCTTGGCCTCATCAGACCACAGGACATGGTTCCAGTAATCCATGTCCTTAGTCTGCTTGTCTTCATCAAACTGTTTGCGGGATTTCTTGTGCATCATCTTTAGAAGAGGCTTCCTTCTGGGATGACAGCCATGCAGACAAATTTGATGCAGTGTGCGGCGTATGGTCTGAGCACGGACAGGCTGACCCCCCACCCCTACAACCTCTGCAGCAATGCTGGCAGCACTCATACGTCTATTTCCCAAAGACAACCTCTGGATATGACGCTGAGCACGTGACCTCAACTTCTTTGGTGGACCATGGTGAGGCCTGTTCTGAGTAGAACCTGTCCTGTTATACCGCTGTATGGTCTTGGCCACCGTGCTGCAGCTCAGTTTCAGGGTCTTGGCAATCTTCTTATAGCCTAGGCCATTTTTATGTAGAGCAACAATTCTTTTTTCTCAGATCCTCAGAGAGTTCTTTGCCATGAGGTGCCATGCTGAACTTCCAGTGACCAGTATGAGAGAGTGAGAGCGATAACACCAAATTTAACACACCTGCTCCCCATTCACACCTGAGACCTTGTAACACTAACGAGTCACATGACACCGGGGAGGGAAAATGGTTAACTGGGACCAATTTGGACATTTTCACTTAGGGGTGTACTGACTTTTGTTGCCAGCGGTTTAGACATTAATGGTTGTGTGTTGAGTTATTTTAAGGGGACAGCAAATTTACACTGTTATACAAGCTGTACACTCACTACTTTACATTGTAGACAAGTGTCATTTCTTCAGTGTTGTCACATGAAAAGATAGAAGAAAAGATTTACAAAAATGTGACTGGGGGTGTACTTACTTTTGTGAGATACTGTGTGTATGTATGTATATATATATATATATATATATATATATATATATATATATATATACACACACACACACAGTATATATACATTCTCAGCTTCTCAGCCCAAGATCGGTTACAATAAATGCTGCATCTTTGCAGTATCAGTCAAATGTTTACAAACCAGTTGAACTGACTGACTGCTTACATATTCTACAGGGGAAGAAATATGTGAATTAATGAAATTGTGTGAAATGATTTGGGGTTGTCGTTCGTACTCTACATGATGCCGATAATTGGGTGGACAGATATGTATTGTTGGTGGTCTTTTTTGGATAACAGAATTTTACTTTTTTTTTTTTTTATTATTCATTTTCTTTTTTTTGTTTGTTTTCTGGAGTATTTTTTTTAAATTTATTTATTGTCATTTTACGTTGGATAAAATATTCTCAGGTGGTCCTCCTTTATGAGAAGACGATGGAGGTTTTCGGTCGATGTTGTTCTGTAGATTTGTGAGTCCGGGAATGAGTTTTAGTCACTTGCCCAGAGGGGGAGAAGTGAAGATATACAACGCTGTGAAGTCGCCCCGGGGTGACGTGCGGTCTAGCCACACAGCGAGTCTGACAACCGGTTGCTTCACGTAGAACACTTGACTTTAACCTTTCGAACAGTATTTTTTTTACCTGAGATCTTAAGAGCAGAAATTCACCTCCAATTTCTGATCGGGAGAGAGAGACCAGGATATTCTTGCACTGCTGGGGCAATAAACACTTTAATGAGCGTCTGGG
The DNA here is from genome assembly GCA_037953035.1 of Aquarana catesbeiana. Classification (NCBI taxonomy): domain Eukaryota; kingdom Metazoa; phylum Chordata; class Amphibia; order Anura; family Ranidae; genus Aquarana; species Aquarana catesbeiana. The sequence continues at coordinate 14,488 of JBBHAA010002711.1, forward strand.
CCGTGATGGCTCAATCATGATGGAGTGACACGAGGAATCTCCCACAACAAAAAAAAAAAGTATGTTTTTTTTTTTTTCTTGAACAGACGAACGCATTACCTGTGTTACTGGATTCCATGTAAATCACACTGTATACCTGTCTGCTGGACGCAACATGTTCGGTGCAACCAAGCTGCGGGTTCCAGACACTGAGGGGCTTTGGTGAGTCTGAGGACTGAATTCCCTCCCCCCCATTTGTTTGTGATTGGGAGGACAGTGCATGGTTATGGGCTGCACAGATAACACTCATGGGGGGGGGGGGGGGGGTGATTCATTGAAGGCAAATGGACTGTGCACCTTGCAAGGGCAGTTGCACTTATTTTCCCCGGAGTGTAGTGAATGAGGTGAAGCTGAATGCACCTGATTGGGAATTCTTTACAAAGTGGAGCTCTGGGGGAAAAGTGCAACTGCCCCTTGCAAAGCGCACAATCCAATTGCCTTTAGTAAATCAAATCAATAGTGTACTAAGGCAACCCTGTCCTCAAATAACCCCAACAGGCTATGTTTGCAGGTTTTCCTTCTTTATCCTGCACGGGTGCTTTAAGTTGGAGTCAATGGCTTGGTATTGTGGACAGCTATTTTTTTACATAGTTACATAGTTACATAGTAGGTGAGGTTGAAAAAAGACACAAGTCCATCAAGTCCAACCTATGTGTGTGATTATGTGTCAGTATTACATTACATATCCCTGTATGTTGCGGTCATTCAGGTGATTATCTAATAGTTTCTTGAAGCTATCAATTTTATCTAAGAGAAAATCGGAAAACATGACCTGTTGGGGGGTACTTGAGAACCACTGCACTAATAGATCCAATTCAGGAGGCTTTATACAAGGTTAGGGATCTTTACTGTCAGCCAGGGCCGGTGCTACCACTAGGCAAACTAGGCAGCCGCCTAGGGAGCATTGCTGACTAGGGCGCCTAGCCACTGGTGTTCCTACTCTCTTCTCTCTGCAGCAAGCAACTAAGTCTCAGCATCAGCAGGGAACCGCTTGATGGGCGCTGGTAGGCTGCATTTGATGGGTGCTTTATTAAAAAGGTGGGGTATACATGGGCAGGGCAAAGGAGGTGGAGTCAGGGGTGGAGTCGGGGGGGGGTGGCAAAATGAGGTTTCGCCTGGGGTGCCAAGAGTCCTTGCACCAGCCCTGCTGTCAGCCAAATCTCATTGGGTACTTTGAAAATAAGAATCTATATCCTGTTGTTTTAGTATTGTAACAAAAAACCTTCTTTTTTTTTAATTGTCTTTAATTGTGAAGTTGGCGGTGGTTAAATGTTTCCCATTTGTCATAGATGCCGAGTGTTTCAGGTTTGTCTGGTGGTCCCACATCTCTGTGCTCTGTTCCGGTAACGCTGTGTCCCGGAATCACGGCATCACCTTTATTTGAGTTATTGAGCATGCGCAATAGCTAAAAAAAAAGTTATTACTGAGCGTGTGTGAGTGGGCAGTGAATGGGCAGTTTCTGTATAATTAGGGGAGGAGCATGAAGTAGACAAAATGTAACCACTTCCCATTATCCAGCGTATATATATATATATATATATATATACTGTATGTATGTATGTATGTATATATATAGTAGAAGGAACTTGTGGCGCCCCCATCCCTACAATAGACGCTGCGCCCAGGGCAGCCGGCCTGTCACGGGAGCCATGTACCTGATGTGAGACCGAAGTAGTGGGGAGACCTCCCATGCACCTCGGGTCCTTGAAGCCTTTGGAGATGAAGACAGAGACTTGGTGGACACCGAGTGGCACGGGTGCCAGGGGTGCGGAGCACCATGCAAGCCTTAGTCCAAGATCTGAACCAAAGTCAAGTCCAGCTGGGCAACGAAGTATAAAAGGGTTAATCAGAAGAAGAATGGTCGAGATCCAAGCCGGGGTCGGTTCCAATCTGGCAGCTGAGTACAAAAAGGGACAAAGAAGTAGAATGGTCAAGGTACAAATCCGTGGTCAATGGCAAGCAGCAATCATGAGTAGTCAAATAGGTTTCCAGGTCACAACAAGTTCAGACAGATCACACACTAGCACAGGAACAAGGGGGGACTGAAGATAATCCAGCAGTGTCTGAGCTGGGCTTATATAGGGAAGTTTGAGGTCACTTCCTGTGCGCCTCCTGGGCATCTTCCCGCCTTTTTTCCATGAGGTTGAGGTCACTTCCTGTGCGCCTCCTGGGCATTTTCCCGCCTTTTTCCATCAGGTTGAGGTCACTTCCTGTGCGTCTCCTGGGCATTTTCCTGCCTTTTTCCATCAGGTTGAAGTCACTTCCTGTGCTCCTCCTGGGGATTTTCCCGCCTTTTTCCATCAGGTTGAGGTCACTTCCTGTGCTCCTCCTGGGGATTTTCCCGCCTTTTTCCCATCAGGTTGAGGTCACTTCCTGTGCGCCTCCTGGGGATTTTCCTGCCTTTTTCCATCACGTTGAAGTCACTTCCTGTGCGCGTCCTGGGCATTTTCCTGCCTTTTTCCATCAAGTCTTCTGCGCAGGTGCAGGTTGACGCCCTGAGGCGTCTTTGGCGCATGCTCAGTTGGCACGGATTTTCTCTTGTGGCAATGCGCCATTGGTGCATGCGTAGTAAGCCCTGGACTCTTACACGGCCCTTTTGCCCGACCCTTGTCACTGCCCTGGTGTGGAGTGTAGTAAATGTTTAAATGCCTCCTATTGGCATAGATGCCAACTGGCAGTCCCGTATCCATGTGCTTTGTTCCCCTATGATTATGTGTCTCAGGCTTTGTCCAGGGATCACAGTACCGCTCTTATTTGAGGTTCCGGAGCATGCACATTGACTCCCAAAGCTAGTACCAAGGGTATAACAGCCGTGAGTAGGGAGTTCCTGGATAATTAGGGGTGCCACCACCCAGATAGTGTCATCTGGGCAGGACCACCCACAAAGTAAGCAGGACCACCTGAAATATGGGTGTGATATGTGTGGGCTGTGGGCTGGAGCTCGCAGTATCCCACGGACTGGGATGTCGGCAATGAGGGACGTTTCCCTTCACTTCCTGGAGTCATAGGAAATCTCTCCAAAGTTGGGAAAGTGACACCTGGAACAACTGTCACTGGAACAGGTGTCCCCATTGGAAGATCTCCCCACTAGTCCAGTTCTGGTGACAACTGAAAATGGATTGTGACCTCACTTTTTGGTGACAATGGTCTTCAGGAGAACTAGATTGTGAATCTACACATCTGGGACACAGACAGTAATGAAAACTCGGCAGATATGCCAACCCTTCCACACACCAATAACATTTCAACCAAAATATTTGAAATCGGTAAAGATGGTTACTGATTGGCTGCCGTCGTTGAATGTTGCATATTGTTATATTGAGTGACTCTGTAAATCTTCATGGTGAGGTTGGTGGTCATCCATGGTTTGGCTCTGTAGAGTTGCTGTTTAGGTGCACCAGATGTTTGTGATATGGGGATCTTGGTGTGGTAATGAGTAGGGTAGCACCGATACCTATTTTTTTTATCGTAGAGTACGAGTACTGATACCGAGTACTGATACTTTGCGGTGCCATTTGCGGGGACTTCTCCTCCGACCCTGTGAGCACCTCAAGCCTTGGTGTCCAGTCTGCCGATGATAGCAAATCAGGGCCGCTGGAGGTGCTCACAGGTCTTAAGGAGATGTAGAGGCGGTCCACCTCCAAGCTGACATCACCTCCGCCCTATACCCACAGGTACCCGGAACTTCTCTTTCGGCCCTGTAAGCACCTCCAGCCTTGGTGTCCCAGTTTGCCGATGATAGCAAATCAGGGCCGCTGGAGGTGCTCACAGGGCTTGAGGAGATGTAGAGGCGGTCCTTCCCCAAGCTGACATCACTTCGGCCCTATACACACGGGGTCCTGGAACTTCTCCTCCGGCCCTGTGAGCACCTCTAGCCTTGGTGTCCCAGTCTGCCGATGATAGCAAATCAGGGCTGCTGGAGGTGCTCACAGGGCTTAAGGAGATGTAGAGGCGGTCCGCCCCCAAGCTGACATCACTTCCCCCCTATACACACGGGATCCCGGAACTTCTCCTCCAGCCCTGTGAGCACCTTCAGCGGCCTTGATTTGCGATCATCGGTGGACCCGTGACGCTTATGTAGATTATTTTTTATGTGGCCAGATATGTACTGTGAGTTCTAAAAATGTTTAACCTGGCCATTAGATGGCACTTTAATCCCTTTCTGTACATATATACACACAGGATCAATCGCATGCGATTCTTTGGAGTGGGATTCCTACCTGAATTGCATGTAATGGCTCGTGTGTGTGTATAGAAAGCGATTAAAGTGCCATCTAGTGGCCGGTTTAAAAAATGTTAGAACTCATAGCACATATCTGGCCACATGCAAAATAATCTACATAGGTCTCCCAGTCCGCCAATGATGGCAAATGAGGTGCTCACAAGGCTAGAGGAGAAGTTCTTGGGACTCCCATGGGTATAGAGTGGAAGTGATATCAGCTTGGGGGACGGACTGCCTCTACATCTCCCCAAAGCCCTGTGAGCACCTCCAGCGGCCGTGATTTGTTATCATCGGCGGACCGGGACACCCATGTAGATTATTTTGCACGTGGCCAGATATGTACTGCGAGTTCTAACATTTTTTTTAAACTGCCCATTAGATGGCGCTTTAATCCCTTTCTATACACAAACACAGGAACACTGGGGGAAATCGCATGCGATTCTTTACAGTGCTATATATATATATATATATATATATATATATATTTATATATATATATATTTATTATTATTTATTTCGAAACTGAGCCAACCAAATTTTTCATTTTTTTTGTTTAAACTCATCCATCAACATTTCATTAAATAACATGCATAACCAGGTTTCAACATTTGCAACCAATTATTTATCTATTTATTTATTTTTAATTCTTTATTTGTCATTTTCAATTGTTACAAATTAAATCACAATTCTAACGTTTTCAACCAAAAGAGGTTTTTTTTTTTTTTTTTTTTTTTTTTCCTTTTTGCTGTTTTTGATGAGGCAAAAAAAAATATCACGAAAATAAGAAAATTTGTAGAGTTTTAGTGGGAATATATATATATGAATATATATATATATATATATATATATATATATATATATATATATATATATATATAATATATATATATTTCTTTTTTAAGAACTGAACAACGGTTGAGAAATCTGCTTTTTGTCCTTCCCTGGTATAATTTTACATTTCTTTATCAAAGATTTGAAGAGAACGCAGACATTGGATAGGATCGGACACATAGAATATCATTTTAAATTTAAACTACTCGAATGATGGGCAGGAAAAACCCTAAAGGGGTTAAAAAATCATTTTTCTTAAACTGTTTCATTTTTAGACAAGTTTGTGTTTATTTAACCCCAGCTCCTTGTTTTCTGCACATCAAGAATGAAAAAAAAAAAAGCGCACGCGTGTATAAACTTGTATGCACAACGTACCACCGCTATGAATAAAAGAATAAAAAAAAGAAAAAAAAAGAAAAAAAAGAAAGAATTAAAAAAAAAAAAAGCGCACGTATGTATAAACTTGTATGCACAACGTACCACCGCTATGAATAAAAGAATAAAAAAAAGAAAAAAAAACAAAGAATAAAAAATAAATAAAAGAAAAAAACAAAGAATAAAAAAAAAAAAAGCGTACGTGTGTATAAACTTGTATGCACAACGTACCACCGCTATGAATAAAAGAATAAAAAAAAGAAAAAAAAACAAAGAATAAAAAATAAATAAAAGAAAAAAACAAAGAATAAAAAAAAAAAAGCGTACGTGTGTATAAACTTGTATGCACAACGTACCACCGCTATGAATAATAGAATAAAAAAAAAGAAAAAAAAACAAAGAATAAAAAAAAAAAAAAAAATCGCACGTGTGTATAAACTTGTATGCACAACGGAGCACCGCCATGACCGCTCCCATTCAGTTTTTTCTCTCTCTAGGGGGAAGTATCAGTTAATAAGAAATAAAAAGATTTCCAGAGTTGTTTAGCCGACATTTAGACTTTGTTTTACCTCGAAAAAACATTTTTTTTTTCTGTCCACCTGCTCTCCTTGGAAGAGGGGTCATTCCAGTTCACCCGGATGATGTGAAAGTTACACCCCTCGAACAGGGCCGAGAATAAAACAAACCGCCGGTCCCCATATCAACAGAACAGTGACGTCCACCCGTCCCGCTCAACACCCCATTCATCCGCCATTGTCCCCCTCCCCCGAGACAAAGTTGTCTGCTTGTCTTTTGTCAGATCGATATTAAAATAATTAAAGGGCCCTTTCAGTGTGGAAAAATGGGCATCGGAGGAAGGTCAAATCACTTGGTTCTCCATCCGATCCGGATGGAATATTAATGGGGGGGGGGAGCATTCTGGAATTTGCTCACTAAGGCTTAAAAAATGAATTAACAGGTTGGCCGTAGGAGTTGAGGTTGCCTCGGAATCTGAACGTTTTTGGCACTTCCATGGCAAATTCCGGCTACAGAATGATTTTGGGATTTGGTGTTTACTATCGGTTCCAAGGCAAAAAAAAAAAAAAAATACGGTTGGCCGATACCATTTAGTCTACCAGGCAGCCTCAAATATTCTTTTTATTTTGGCGGTTGTATTTTCTACAATTTGTATTTTTTTTTTTTCTTAATGTAAAATTTGATTAAAAAAAAAATAGCTATCAATAAACATATAGAATGCAAAAAAAAAAAACAAAAAAAAAAAACCCCATGGGCTCCATTTAGCGACAAAATATGGTGGATGATACCATTAAGCCTACCAGGCAGCCTTGAATATTCTCGGTTATTTTTATTCTGGCGGTTGCATTTTCGGCACTTTTTCTTTTTCATTTTTCTTAAAGTAAATTTTGATTTAAAAAAACAAAACAAAAAAACTATCAATAAATATAGCATGCAAAAAAAAAAAAAAAAAAAACCCCAAGGGCTCCATTTAGGCTTGAATATTCTCTCTTGGTTATTTTTATTTTGGTGGTTGCATTTTGTACAATTTTGTATTTTTCTTGATGTAAAATTTAATAAAAAAATAATAAAAAACAATAAATATAAAATGTGTAAATAAAATAAATAAATACGTATATATATATATATATATATATATATATATATATATATATATATATATATATATATATATATATATATCCTGCTGTCTTAAATTGGCCATACACTGTTAGGTTTTTGTATGAACGCTTGCACAAAAATTGTTCTTCAGCGCATTTAATTAAAGAAAAAAGAACCTCAAAGGGGTGTATCTGACCTTTTATAGGGTGGGTATCCTATAAAAGGTCAGATGCACCCCTTTGAGGTTCTTTTTTCTTCAATAAATGCGCTGAAGAACAATTTTTGTTTTTTTGTTTTTTATTAGAATTACAACATCAATAATATACCAACATGAGACTTTTTAGCTACCAATAAAACCGGTATATAAAATCATATGAATTTTTTTTATTTTATAAAATGTATAATATCTTCTAGATTGTAAGCTCTAATGAGCAGGGCCCTCTGATTCCTCCTGTACCGAATTGTATGGTAACTGTACTGTACTGCCCTCATGTAAAACGCTGCGCAAACTGTTGGTTGCTATATAAATCCTGTATAATAATAATAATAATCATTTAAAAGTTCTGTAATATTATTGTTGTTATTATTTATTATTATATGTATTATTATTTAATTGTATCCTTCATAAACAAAAGTATTTTAACATAAATGGTGTTTGTTGCCACAGTAATATAACAATTATAACAATTATATAAAATGTTTTATTTTATATAATGTATCATTTAAAAGTTATATAAAAGTTTTATAAAATGTATCATTTAAAAGTTATATAAAACTCACCTCACCTGACCTCAAACTAACTGGAGGAAAGTTCAAAACTAATCTTAGAAAGTATTATTTTACTGAAAGGGTAGCTGATGCTTTGAATAAACTACCAGCAGAGGTAGTGAGACAGTCAACAGTAAATGGCTTCAAACATGCTTGGAACAAACTTAGATCTATACTCTTTACAATAAAGTAACGGGGAAAAAAAAATAAAAAAATGGGCAGACTCGTTGGACTGCTCGGTCTTTTTCTGCCGTCACTGCCGTTCTGTGTTAAATGGTGTTTGTTGCACCGGTTCCAACAGATTATATATATATTTTTATTTTATAATTAAAAAGTTATATAAGATCCATAATTATATTCTTCTTATTAAATGTATTATTAATTAAATGTATCCTTCATTAAAAAAAAAAGTATTTTAACTTAAATGGTGTTTGTTGCACCAGTCGCAACAGTTATATAACAATTATATAAAATGTTTTATTTTATAGAATGTATAATTTAAAAGTTATATAAAATTAATAACATTATTATTATTATTTGTAATATTATATTTGTTACTTTTTTTAATGAAAGATACTTTTTAAATAATAATAACAAATATAATAATACAAATAATAACAATTTTATTAATTTTATATCTTTTAAATTATACATTCTATAAAATAAAACATTTTATATAATTGTTATATAACTGTTGCAACTGGTGCACCATTTACGTTAAAATACTTTTTTTTAATGAAGGATACTTTTAAATAATAATATTTTAACGTAAATGTTTTAAAAGTGTGTTAAAAAGTGTTTCTATCATGACCTCAAACTAACTGGAGGAAAGTTCAGAAGTAATCTTCTTATTATAATTTAAAATTTATATAAAATTCATAAATGTATCTTTATTATTAATTACATTTATCCTTCATAAAATATAAAAAAAGTACTTTAAATTAAATGGTGGCTGTTGCCATTTTTTTTTTTTATGTCACACAATATTTATGCAGGCGTTTATTACATTTTCAGGAAACAAAAACACTTAAATACATTTTTTTTTTACAGACAAACACAATATAATACTTATATTGTCTGGTAAAATATAAAACATGACTTTGTATCAATAGATACAAAACATGTCCGGATGTAACATTGCGCATATCTGCGAAATGGCGACAAATTGCAATATCTAAGATATCTTTTTATTGAAATGATTTTTTTTTTGCGCTTTTTTTACATTTTTTATTTGACTTTATTGCCCTCACAAAGGTGACAAACAAGCTCCCTGGTGATAACGTTGGACAAGTGACAGGTCCTCTTTATGGAGACATCACAGGGTCCCCGATGTCTCCCTTGTCCTCACAAAGCAGCTAATAAAGCACAGATTGTGCTTCTTCCAGTCACACCCCATAGAGATCTTCAATCGGTAATTAGTGGTCCTTCTTCCGGGGTTGGTACGGTTCCCCCGAAAACCTCTGTTGCCGGGAAGACTCTGATTTTCATCCCAGCTGACCGCGCCACCCATTGGCCACGCTGCCAACGTTCTCATCTCCGCAAATCCACCGCCATCAATTTTAATAGGACGCCAGGTAGAAAGACAAAGTGCGCAGAATCCTCGCAGAGCATTGGATAATTCCGTCCCCGCCTATACAAATTTCATATGAAGGTCCTGAAAAGGTTTGCCTAGGCAAGAATTGCTTTTTCTTCCTCTCCCAGCCCCCTGCGCATGTGCAGATGTATTGCGGGGCTTCGGGTCCTAAAAGAGCGCTGCGGCACAGTTGCCCATGGGCTGGTTCCCTGCACAAGGATGCGTAAGGTCCCCTGCACGTGTGTGGATGAACCCCAAGGCCGGTCAGAGCCCGCCAGCACATCCGCTGATCCACCATAATGGTGGTCTCTGGAGAGGGGTGGAGTCACCTAAGAGGCAGACTGAAGTTCTACTATTCAAAAACCGACCTACCTGCTCATATTCCTCTTTAGAATGTACACTGAGCTGCGCATGCACGAGGGGAATCGAATGTAAAGGGGGACTGTAATGTGATGGGTGGGGATTTAGTGTGAAACTGGGCTCTGTTGTAAAATGGGGGAGGGGGGCTGTGATGTGATGGGGGACTTTGATATGACAAGAGGGGCTCTAATATGATGGAGGACCTCTGATGTGATGGGGGACCTCTAATGTGATGGGGGGACCTCTAATGTGATGGGGGGCTTTAATGTGATGGGGGGGGCTCTAATGTGATGTAGGAGACCTCTGATGTGATGGGGGGACCTCTGATGTGATGGGGGACCTCTGATGTGATGGGAGGACCTCTGATGTGATGGGGGACCTCTGATGTGATGGGGGGACCTCTAATGTGATGGAGGTCCTCTGATGTGATGGAGGACCTCTGATGTGATGAGGGGCTCTAATGTGATGTAGGAGACCTCTGATGTGATGGAGGATCTCTGATGTGATGAAGGGGGGACCTCTGATGTGATGGGGGGACCTCTGATGTGATGGGAGGACCTATGATGTGATGGGGGAACCTCTGATGTGATGGAGGCCCTCTGATGTGATGGGGGGACCTCTGATGTGATGGGAGGACCTATGATGTGATGGGGGAACCTCTGATGTGATGGAGGCCCTCTGATGTGATGGGGGACCTCTGATGTGATGGGGGGACCTCTGATGTGATGGAGGTCCTCTGATGTGATGGAGGACCTCTGATGTGATGAGGGGCTCTAATGTGATGTAGGAGACCTCTGATGTGATGGAGGATCTCTGATGTGATGAAGGGGGGACCTCTGATGTGATGGGAGGACCTATGATGTGATGGGGGAACCTCTGATGTGATGGAGGCCCTCTGATGTGATGGGAGGACCTCTGATGTGATGGAGGACCTCTGATGTGATGGGGAGGCTCTGATGTGATGGAGGACCTCTGATGTGATGGAGGACCTCTGATGTGATGGAGGACCTCTGATGTGATGGGGGACCTCTGATGTGATGGGGGGGGCTATGATGTGATGGAGGACCTCTGATGTGATGGGGGGACCTCTGATGTGATGGGGGGGACTTCTGATGTGATAGGGAGGCTCTAATGTGATGTAGGAGACCTCTGATGTGATGGGGGACCTCTGATGTGATGGGGGACCTCTGATGTGATGGAGCACCTCTGATGTGATGGGGGGACCTCTGATGTGATGGGGGGACCCCTGATGTGAGGGAGTACCTCTGGTGTGATGGGGGGACTTCTGATGTGATGGGGGGACTTCTGATGTGATGGAGGACCTCTGATGTGATGGGGGGACCTCTGATGTGATGGAGGACCTCTGATGTGATGGGGGGACCTCTGATGTGATGGAGGACCTCTGATGTGATGGGGGGACCTCTGATGTGATGGAGGACCTCTGGTGTGATGAGGGGGGGCCTCTGATGTGATGGGGGGCTCTAATGTGATGGGGGACCTGTGATGGGGGGGGCTCTAATGTGATGTAGAAGACCTCTGATGTGATGGGGGGACCTCTGATGTGATGGGGGGACCTCTGATGTGATGGGGGATCTCTGATGTGATGGGGGGCTCTAATGTGATGTAGGAGACCTCTGATGTGATGGGGGGACCTCTGATGTGATGGGGGGACCTCTGATGTTATGGGGGGACCTCTGATGTGATGGGGGACCTCTGATGTTATGGGGGGACCTCTGATGTTATGGGGGGGACCTCTGATGTGATGGGGGACCTCTGATGTGATGGGGGCTCTAATGTAACAGTGGGCCTCTAATGTGATGGGGGGCTCTAATGTGATGGGGGACCTCTGATGTGATGGGGGGACCTCTGATGTGATGGGGGGACCTCTGATGTGATGGAGGTCCTCTGATGTGATGGGAGGATCTCTGATGTTATGGGGGGGGACCTCTGATGTGATGGAGGACCTCTGATGTGATGGGGGGGCTCTGATGTGATGGGGGGCTCTAATGTGATGGGGGGACCTCTGATGTGATGGGGGGACCTCTGATGTGATGGGGAGGCTAAAATGTGAGGTAGGAGACCTCTGATGTGATAGTAGGACATCTGATGTGATAGTAGGACATCTGATGTGATGGGGGGGCTCTAATGTGATGGGGGACATGTGATGGGGGACATGTGATGGGGGGACCTCTGATGTGATAGAGGAGGGGCTCTGATGTGATGGGAGGACCTCTGATGTGATTGGGGGGGGCTCTAATGTGATGGGGGGACCTCTAATGTGATGGGGGGACCTCTGCGGGGTGACGCTCTGATCCCCCCCTGTGGGGTGACGCTCTAATCCCCCCTGCGGGGTGACTCTGATCGCCCCTGCGGGGTGACGCTCTAATCCCCCCTGCTGAGTGACGCTCTAATCCCCCCACTGCTGGGTGATGCTCTAATCCCCCCTGCTGGGTGACGCTCTAATCCCCCCTGCGGGGTGACTCTCTGATTCCTCCTGCGGGGTGACTCTCTGATCCCACCTATATTTTTTGGCACTTAGTGAATTCATCTTTGGAATCCACATCCATGATACATCTCCACCATTAGCTTATTGAGTCCTTCTTTCAGTGTAATTCCCTACACTGGCCAGTAGATGTCCCCCCAGCAAGGCCTATTCCCAGTACCTGTGAGCCGCTGCGTATCGGGTGTCAGCAGAGTGGCAGGCGATGGCGGTGCAGCTCCAGCCAAGATATGAATCTGTGTTTAGATGTAAATCCTTTATCACATTATCCCCGGCGATACAAAACACATTTGTCAGGGGCCGGCCGCTGCGTGTGCGCCGACAAAAGACAAGTCTACGATGGCGGCTCCCTCGGGACACGGCCCGTGAAAGGAGTCTGACTTTACTGATCGCAGGATCGCTTCACGCCTGACAGGCCAAAAAGGAAATTAGAGTTTTGCTTTACGTAACGAGACGCGCGTTCATCTAATGACATCGCCAGTGACAGGATATAAGTTTTATTTTTTCATTTAGCTTTTTATTTCCTGTCTGATGTTCGAAATCTGACTAATGAGATCTCGTATAAAAAAAGACCAGTTGTACCGACTCCTTTCCTGGACTGAAATGGCTTACTCTGATTTCACCGCACACTGTGAGCTTCTCCCAATGTGCATTAGAAGCTGCAGCAAGTCATATAGAGCCCCGCCTCATTTCCTGGCTGGAGGACGTCCCCATCATCAACTGACTGTCCCTGGCCCCGCCTCATTATCTGACTGGAGGATGTCCCCATCATCTACTGACTGTCCCTGGACCGCCTCATTTCCTGGCTGGGGGACGTCCCCATCATCATCTACTGACTGTCCCTGGCCCCGCCTCATTTCCTTTCTGGGGGTTGTCCCTATCATCTACTGGCTCTCCCTGGTCCTGCCTCATTTCCTGGCTGGAGGACGTCCCCATCATCTACTGACTGTCCCGGGCCCCGCCTCATTTCCTGGCTGGAGGACGTCCCCATCATCCACTGACTGTCCCTGGCCCACCTTAATTCCTGGCTGGAGGACGTCCCCATCATTTACTGACTGTCCCTGGCCCCACCTCGTTTCCTGGCTGGACGACACCCAGCATAATCTACCACCCCTGGCCCGCCTCATTTCCTGGATGGGGGACATTCCCATCATCTATTGACTGTCTCTGGCCCCACCTCATTTCCTGTCTGAGGGATGTCCCCATCATCTACTGGCTGACCCTGACCCCACCTAATTTCCTAGCTGGGGAACGCCCCCATCATCTACTGACTGTTCCTGGCCCCGCCTCATTTCCTGGCTGGGGGATGTCCCCATCATCTACTGACTGTCCCTGGCCCACCTAATTTCCTGTCATGGGGACGTCCCTATCATCTACTGACTGTTCCTGGCCCTGCCTCATTTCCTGGCTGGGGGACGCCCCTATCATCTACTGACTATCCCTGGCCCCGCCTCCTTTCCTGGCTGGGGGACGTCCCTATCATCTACTGACTATCCCTGGCCCCACCTCCTTTCCTGGCTGGGGGACGTCCCTATCATCTACTGACTGTCCCTGGCCCCGCCTCCTTTCCTGGCTGGGGGACGTCCCTATCATCTACTGACTATCCCTGGCCCCACCTCCTTTCCTGGCTGGGGGACGTCCCTATCATCTACTGACTGTCCCTGGCCCCGTCTCATTTCCTGGCTGGGGGACGTCCCCATCATTTACTGACTGTCCCTGGCCCCACCTCATTTCCTGGCTGGGGGACGACCCCATCATCTACTGACTGTCCCTGGCCCAACTAATTTCCTGTCTAGGGGACGTCCCTATCATCTACGGACTGTCCTTGGCCCCACCTCATTTCCTGGCTGGGGGACGTCCCCATCATCTACTGACTGTCCCTGGCCCACCTAATTTCCTGTCTAGGGGACATCCCTATCATCTACTGACTGTTTCTGGCCCCGCCTCATTTCCTGGCTGGGGGACGTCCCTATCATCTACTGACTGTTCCTGGCCCCGCCTCATTTCCTGGCTGGGGGACGTCCCTATCATCTACTGACTTTCCCTGGCCCCGCCTCCTTTCCTGGCTGGGGATGTCCCTATCATCTACTGACTGTCCCTGACCCCGTCTCATTTCCTGGCTGGAGGACGTCCCCATCATCTACCGACTGTCCCTGGCCCCGCCTCATTTCCTGGCTGGAGGACGTCCCCATCATCCACTGACTGTCCCTAGCCCCACCTAGTTTCCTGGCTGGACGACATAGCATAATCTACTGTCCCTGGCCCGCCTCATTTCCTGGCTGGGGATGTCCCCATCATCTACTGACTGTCCCTGGCCCCGCCTCATTTCCTGGCTGAGGGATGTCCCCATCATCTACTGGCTGACCCTGACCCCACCTCATTTCCTGGCTGGGGGACGCCCCCATCATCTACTGACTGTACCTGGCCCCGCCTCGTTTCCTGGCTGAGGGATGTCCCCATTATCTACTGACTGTCCCTGGCCCCATCTCATTTTATGGCTGGAGGACCTCCCCTTCATTTACTGACTGTCCCTGGCCCCGCCTCATTTCCTGGCTGAGGGATGTCCCCATCATCTGTCTGACCCTGACCACAGCTCATTTCCTGGCTGGGGGACGCCCCCATCATCTACTGACTGTCCTTGGCCCGCCTCATTTCCTGGCCGGGGGACACCCCCATCATCTACTGACTGTCCCTGGCCCCGCCTCATTTCCTGGCTGAGGGACGTCCCCATCATCTACTGACTGTCCCTGACCCCACCTCATTCCTGGCCAGGGGATGCCCCCATCATATACTGACTGTCCCTGACCCCACCTCATTTCCTGGCCAGGGGACGTTCCCATCATCTACTGACTGTCCCTGGCCCCACCTCATGTCCTTTCTCCATCCCTTTCATTCATTGGATTTCAGTTCTTCCAATCATGGAGGCTCAGCATCGCATGTGGGCGTTGCCTACCTGTAGCCTGCCTAGGAACGGCCACTCCTCCAGACTCCTCCACCTATCAAGGCATTCTGATATTTGCATAACTCCTCCCACTGCTTGCATCAGGGCTGAGGGCTCTTAAGAGGAGTACTGTGACACAGGGCCGGGACAAGGGGTGGGCATGAGGGACAATTGCCCCAGGAGTACAGTGAAGCAAAGAGGCAAAAAATGGATGCAGTGTGGTACACCCATTCTACGGCATGTATTAATAGTGGGGGAAGGGGTGCATGCTTGCCCAGGGCGATGGATGACCCTGTCCTTGTACTGCTGTGACGTGTTCAGGAAGCTATGTACAGCAACCCTGCTGGCCCCTCCCACCAGCCACGATCTGCCTGCATTGCCCAGAGAAGCACAGAGATCCAGTGATTAGGTCACGCCCCTTTCATTTATTGGATTTCATTCCTGCCAATCGTGGAGGCCTAGGAACACCCACTCCTCCATCTTCCATCCACCAATCAAGGCGTTCTGATATTTGCATAACTCCTCCCACCACCTGCATCAGGACTGCGGAGGACTCTTGAGAGGAGTTCTGCCGGCCCCTCCCACCAGCCAGGACCTGCTTGTATTGCCTAGAGAAGCACAGAGACCCAGTGATGAGGTCACGCCCCCTTTCATTTATTAGAGTTAATTTCTACCAATCGTGGAGGCTCAACAACGCATGCAAATACAGTCGATCTGGGAACTTGCGTTTTTTTTTCCCCCCAAAGCATTCTGATATTTGCATAACCCCTCCCACTGCTTGCATTAGGGCTGGGGGCTCTTCAGAGGAGTACTGCTAGCCCCTCCCACCAGCCCTGATGTGCCTGCATTGCCTAGAGAAGCGCAGAGACCCAGTGATAACACCAAATCTAAAATTAGGGTCGGTAATGAAAACAGGCTTTAATCTTCGGCTCCGCCCACAAGATGGCCGCCAGCAGCACGAAACAGGTGTCCTTTCACTTGTTTGCTTGAGAAACAGCTTAAGATAACCCCCCCCCCCAATCATCTCACTAATTATATAGGGGGGGGGGGGGGTAGCTTCCTTTAAGTAAAAAAATGTAACTATGTAAATGAGACCAATTAAAGCGGAGAAATCCTCGAAGCCGCCCCACCGCGGTATTCCAGTCAATGGCCGCTGCGCCTCCTTCCTCCTCTTCTCACAGACGGGATCTCTTTGTGAAATCTTTATTACAAGAGGGACTAATTAGGAAAAGAAAGTGTAAAGTACAGATTAGGAGCCCCCCAGTGAAGCATTTGTTTCAGTAACAGGCGGTGGGGGTGGAGGGGGGGGGGCTGGGTAGGCGGGCCGCGCAGAGGGTCCCCGCAGCGCCCCGTCCCCTCCTCCGCCTTCTCAGCGGTGGAGTAATCAGCAGAACCGATGACTGCCCACTCTTCGTGTCGCCGATTCAGAGCGAAGGCAATTAATTAAAATTGTAGTGCCGCTTGATGTCGGCCGAGACAAAGCCGAGGGGGCTGCGAGAGCGACCCCATGCCGGGTAACCCCCTTTCTCCGCCGCCCCTCTGGTGACTAATGCGCGCACGTACCGCCAATGGCCCGTTCCCCCCCCATGCATGGCTGCCTTCTGAATATATTTAGACGCCTTTTGTTGCGCGCTCGGCGGGGATCCGCGGCCGACACTTGTGACTCATTTCTGGCTAAAACAAACCGGTGAGAAAAGTGAGGAAAGAGTCCAGGAAATTGGGGGGGGGGGGGGATGAGCGGCGGAGCGGCGGGGATCATTCATTAAAGGGCAGAGTGCGCCACGCAACCGGAAATCCGACGGGGAAGGGGTTCCTGGTGCGCTGAATTATGGCTTAGGCCCCCGTTCGCATCTTGCGTAGCGCGTTTTCCCACTTGCGATTTTTTTTTCCCGCAATCTAGAAAATTGGGGGGTACGAAGGGGGGGGGGAAGGGATTTGCGGCGGAGCGGCGGGGCTTATTTATTAAAGGGCAGCGTGTGCGCCACACAACCGGAAATCCAACGGGGAAGGGGTTCCTGGTGCGCTGAATTTTTTTTCCTGCAATCTAGGAAATTGGGGGGTACGGAGGGGGAAAAAAAAAGGGATTTGCGGCGGGGCTTATTCATTAAAGGGCAGAGTGCGCCACGCAACCGCATAACCACTTGGAAATTGGCCGTGGAACTCGCCGTGCCATGCAACCGGAAATCCAACAGGCAAGGGGTTCCTGGTGTGCTGCTTTATGGCTTACCCCCCTCCCCCTTACGTAGCGCATTCCCGCTTGCGATTTTTTTTTCCTGCAATTGCAGCAAATTAGGGTGGAATGGAGGGGGGGGGGAAGGGATTTGCGGCAGAGCGGCGGGGCTTATTCATTAAAGGGCAGCGTGCGCCACACAGCCGGAAATATGACGGGGAAGAGGTTCCCGGTGCGCTGAATTTTGGCTTAGGCCCCCAGTCGCATCTTACGTAGCGCGTTCCCACTTGCGATTGTTTTTTTTCCCGCAATCTAGGAAATTGGGGGGGTACGGAGGGGGGGGGAAGGGATTTGCGGCGGAGCTTATTCATTAAAGGGCAGAGTGCGCCACGCAACCGCATAACTACTTGGGATTTGGCCGCAGAACTCGCCGTGCTGCGCAACCGGAAATCAAACAGGCAAGGGGTTCCTGGTGCACTGCTTCTTGGCTTACCCCGCCCCCACCCCCCGTTCGCATCTTACGTAGCGCGTTCCCGCAGGCAATTTTTTTTTCTGCAATTCTAGGAAATTAGGGGGGGGGGGGGATTTGCCGTGCCGCGCAACCGGAAATCCAACAGGCAAGGGGTTCCTGGTGCGCTGCTCTTTGGCTTACCCCCCTCCCCCGTTCGCAACTTACGTAGCGCGTTCCCGCTTGCGATTTTTTTTTCCCTGCAATTCCAGCAAATTAGGGTGGAATGGAGGGGGGGGGGATTTGCGGTGGAGCGGCGAGGCTTTTTCATTAAAGGGCAGCGTGCGCCACACAGCCGGAAATCTGATGGGGAAGAGGTTCCCGGGTGCGCTGAATTTTGGCTTAGGCCCCCAGCCGCATCTTGCGTAGCGCGTTCCCACTTGCGATTATTTTTTTTCCCGCAATCTAGGAAATTGGGGGGGTACGGAGGGGGGGAAAAAAAGGGATTTGCGGCGGAGCTTCTTCATTAAAGGGCAGAGTGCGCCACGCAACCGCATAACCACTTGGGATTTGGCCGTGCAACCGGAAATCTGACAAGGAAGGGGTTCCTGGTGCGCTGCTTTTTGGCTTAACCCCCCCCCGTTCGCATCTTACGTAGTGCGTTCCCGCTTGCCATTTTTTTCCCGCAATTCCAAGAAATTAGGGGGGAATGAAGGAAAAAAAGGGATTTGCGGCGGAGCTTATTCATTAAAGGGCAGAGTGCGCCACGCAACCGTATAACCACTTGCGATTTCTCTTTTTCTGCAATTCTAGGAAATTAGGGGAGGGAAGGAATTCGCCGCGCAACCGCAAATCCAACAGGGAAGGGGTTCCTGGTGCGCTGCTTTTTGGCTTACCAACCCCCCCCCCCCGTTCGCATCTTACGTAGCGCGTTCCCGCATGCGATTTATTTTTCTGCAATTCCAGGAAATTAGGGGGGGAATGGAGGGGAAAAAAAGGGATTTGCGGCAAAGCGGCGGGGCAGAGTGAGCCGCACATCCGGAAATCCGATATGGGGGTGGGGGTGGGGGGGGTTCCTCGTGCGCTGCTTTTTGGCTTACGCCCCCCCCGTTCACATTTTGTGTAGCGGTAGCCCACGTTCCCGCTAGCGTTTTTTTTTTTTTTTATGCGATTTATATCGGTTTCACTTACAGGGCAGCCCGTTCACTCTTGAATGTGCAGCAAAGTAGCTCAAGGACCAAATTTTGGCTTTGGATCTGTTTTTTTTTTTTATGCGACAGCCGCAGGAAGATCGCACCGTGTTTGGGGTGCCATTTAGGATGCTCTTTGGCTTACACCCCGTTCACGACTTACGCAGTGCGTTCCCTCCTTTTATACACGCGTTTCTAGTGTGTCGTGCATAGGGCAGCCTATTCACCTAAATGAACGGTTATCGCAGCAAAGAAGCTCAGGGAATTTTCTGTCAAGGAGTCATATTTCAGATTTTGGTGCCTCCACATCACGTAAGCCGGCCACAAACGTTACAATTAGATTGGCTGTACACAATACAATATGATTGTACAATCTCTGTACTATGTAATAGGAAGACAAACCTAATAAACGCGTTTCAAGCACAGCCATACACTACACAGTCTGATTGTACAATTTCCTTTAGATCTACTAAAACTATGTAATATGAGGACAATCCTAAACTATCTATTCAATTTATATCCAATCAGGAAGGCCGTTGCACTACATAGTTGATGGTAGATATAAAGAAGATTGAACAATCAGATTGTATAGTGTATGGTCAGCTGAGCACTAATAACTATGTACTACAAGGCAGTAATGGGATGAGGTCAGTTAGCACCTAAAGTGCGCCCCCCCCCCATGACCAGTGAAGTACTACAGCAGCATAGGTTGCAGGCCCTGCCCTTTTCTCACCCCTTTTAAGGCGGCTTCCCCTCCTGCCCACCCCTTGAACCTGCTCCTTCTGGCCATCCCTTGGCCCAGCCCTTCCTGCCCACCCCCTTGGCCCTGCCCCTCCTGCCTGCCCCCTTGGCCCTGCCCCTCCTACCCGCCCCCTTGGTCCTGCCCCTCCTGCCCACCCCCTGGCCCTGCCCCTACTGACCACTCCTTGGCCCTGCCCCTTCTGGCCACCCCCTTGGCCTTATCCCTTCTGCCTGCCTCCTTGGCCCTGCCCCTTCTGGCCACCCCTTGGCCATGCCCCTTCTGACCACCCCTTGGCCCTGCACCTTCTGCCCGCCCCCTTGACCCCACCCTTGACCCTGCCCCCCTGACCTTGCTCCTCCTGCCCACCCCTTGACCCTGCTCCTCCTGCCCGCCCCTTGACCCTGCCAACCCCTTGACCCTGCACCTCCTGCCCACCCCTTGACAGTGCCCGCCCCTTCACCCTGCCCACCCCTTGACCTTGCTCCTCCTGCCCACCCCTTGACCCTGCCCCTCCTGCCCGCCCCTTGACCTTGCTCCTCTTGCCCACCCCTTGACCCTGCCCTTCCTGCCTGCCGCTTCACCCTGCCCCTCCTGCCCGCCCCTTCACCCTGCCCGCCCCTTCACCCTGCCCCTCCTGCCCGCCCCTTGACCCTGCTCCTCCTGCCCGCCCCTTGGCCCTGCCCTGACTACAAGCACCTTCCTGATTGGATAAACAATATATAGGTCATACAGTCAAGTCCTCCCATGTTAAAATCCCGGGACAGTTCCGCAAAATTTGGGACGGTTGGGTGGTAAGCTTGTGGACGGTCTGGTCCTGCTTGGGAACGCCCACTCTTCAAGACTCCTCCCCCCACCTATTTGCTTAACTCCTCCCACTGCTTGCATCAGGGCTCTTGAGAGGAGTACCGAGGCAAACCTCCCAACTTTTCGAGATGGGACAGAGGGGACACCTATTAGCGAAAGTATGTAGGCATAGGACACGCCCCCTGCCACGCCCGCCCTTAAAGGAGAATTGTACAAAAAAAATGATTGGTTAAAACCACAAGTGTTTTTTTTCTACCACTACTATTCCTTTTGAAATTTACAAATACAGCAATTTAGAAATCGGATGAAAAGTTTAGCACCGGGAAATACTGTTTGATAGATAAAAAGTGCATTTTATATAACTGTATAGATCAGACCAAAATGAGGAGGAAAGAGAGACTTTGTTCCAAATCAGGGACAGTCCCTCGAAATCCGGGACAGTTGGGAGCTATGCTGAGGCAGGGGTGCTGTGATGTTTTCAGGAAGCTCTGCCGGCCCCTCCCACTAGCCATGATCTGCCTGCATTGCATAGAGAAGTACAGAGACCTCAGTGATGAAATCGCTGGGGATAAAATAAGGGCTGTACCATGCTGATGAGGGGGGGGGGGGAGCAAAATATATACCACTTCAGAATACAGTGATTACAGTGATAAATGATGCAAAATGTACAAAAAAAAAATTGCCATAAGGCAAGTATAACGTCTCTCTCACAAACACAAGAAGTAAGAGGTCTTCCACCTCATAAAAGAATTTTACAGACACTTTTCACAGCGACGAATGAACAGACCCAGCCAGCGGTGTGAATGGGGCGTCCTGCTAGGACAATCGGGGGAGGGGCTCCTGAGTGACACACCGACAGGGCCTGCTGAAAAGAGGGGGCATGGAAATAAAGACGGCTGGCTAATAAGGGGGCTGATATAGACTTGAGAAGGAAAAATCTGAAAAAAGGGTTTGGGTGCTGCGAGCCGCATAACTTTATTTTTTTCTGTTTGTTTTCCTCGCCTGCATGCGCTGCGAAGGATTTCAAAGCCTTCCCAGATCCGCTGATAAGACAGAAGTTTTGTAAAAAGGTGTTTTGAAAAGTCCCCCGATCAATCTTCCCCGGGATGGGGGAGCACAAAGAGAGTAACAAAAAAAAAAGGAAAAGCTTCCAACCCGCAACACTTTCCATTTAATGGATGACTTCAGCCACGTTAACCCCTCCCCCGCCGACCAGCGCCACCGCGCAACAACGTTCTTGTGCATTGGCTCCCCTTAGGGCTCCTTTAGAATAGTGAGCACCCGTCAAGGCACCCAATGCGATAAGATACCTTAATGGTGCGTCTTTGATACTTTTGTGTCACGTTATAAGTTTGGAAAAGAAAAAGAGGGGAAAAAAACGCATTGAAAACGCATCAAAAACACTCCAGAGCGCAAAAAGAAACCACTTATCTCTATGTATGTATAGATCACCCGCTCTCTTTCTATCATTCTTCTTTCTTCCGCTCTCTCTCTCTCTTTCTCTCTCTCTCACACACTTTCTGTCATTCTCTCTCTATCACTCTCTCACACTCTCTCGCCCCTTCTCTATATATATCTTTTCTTCTCTTTATCCCTCTCTCTCGCTATCATTCTCTCTCTTTATCGTTCTCGCTCTCTCTGCATTTCTTTATTGCTCTCTCTCTCTATCACTCTATCTATCTTTTGTCTCTCTTTATCTCTCTCTATCACACTCTCTTTTGCTCTCTCTATCTGTCTCCTTTCTCTCTCTATCACTCTCTCACACTCTCTCGCCCCTTCTCTATATATATCTTTTCTTCTCTGTATCTGTCATTCTCTCTCTCATTCTCTCTCTTTATCATTCTCGCTCTCTCTCTATGGTGCTCTCTCTCTTTCTGTATTTCTCTATTGCTCTCTCTATCGCTCTATTTTTATCTCTCTCTCTGTCTCTCTTTATCTCGCTCTCTATTTCTCTCTCTATCGTTCTCTCTTTCTCTCTCATACTCTCTATTGCTCTCTATCTGTCCCCTCTCTCTCTCTCTCTCACACTCTCTCTCTCTCGCCCCTTCTCTATATATCTTTTCTTCTCTGTATCACTCTCTCACTATCATTCTCTCTCTCTTTATCGCTCTCGCTCTCTCTCTATGGCGCTTTCCCTCTCTCTCTCTGTACTTCTTTATTGCTCTCTCTCTATCCCTCTCTCTCTATCACTCTATCTTTCTTTCTCTCTCTCTCTCTCTCTCTCTCTCTCTCTCGTTCTCTCTCTCAATCTCTATATCACACTCTATATTGCTCTCTATCTGTCTCCTCTCTCTCTCTCTCTCTCGCCCCTTCTCTATATATATCTTTTCTTCTCTGTATCTGTCATTCTCTCTCTCTCTCTCTCTCTCTCTCTCTCTCTCATTCTCTCTCTCTCATTCTCTCTCTTTATCATTCTCGCTCTCTCTCTATGGTGCTCTCTCTCTTTCTGTATTTCTCTATTGCTCTCTCTATCGCTCTGTTTTTATCTCTCTCTCTGTCTCTCTTTATCTCGCTCTCTATTTCTCTCTCTATCTTTCTCTCTCTCTCTCTGTACTTCTTTATTGCTCTCTCTCTATCCCTCTCTCTCTATCACTCTATCTTTCTTTCTCTCTTTCTCTCTCTCTCTCTCTCTCTCTCTCTCTCTCTCTATCGTTCTCTCTCTCAATCTCTATATCACACTCTATATTGCTCTCTCTATCTGTCTCCTCTCTCTCTCTCTCTCTCTCTCACTCTCTCACACTCTCTCGCCCCTTCTCTATATATCTTTTCTTCTCTGTATCCCTCTCTCTCGCTGTAATTCTCTCTCTCTTTATCGTTCTCGCTCTCTCTCTCTATGCCGCTCTCTCTCTTCCTGTATTTCTCTATCGCTCTATTTTTCTCTCTCTCTCTGTCTCTCTTTATCTCGCTCTCTATTTCTCTCTCTCATACTCTCTATTGCTCTCTGTCTCCTCTCTCTCTCTCTCTATCTATATATATATATATATATCACTCTTTCGATCTCTCTCTATCACACTATATCTCTATCGCTCTCTCTCTATCAATCTATCTATTGCTCTCTATCACTCTCTCTATCTGTCTCCTCTCTCTGTCTCTTTATCACACTCTCTTCTCTCGCTCTCTTCTTTTTCTCTTCTCTTTATATTTATTTTATTCTCTCTATCTACACGCTCTCCAGCACCAGCTGCACACCATTGCTCTGGACCGCCTTCCTGATGGTGACAGCAGCGTCTTATCCCTGTGCAGTGTGTGTTGGTGCGACTGCTTGTAGTCTCCAAATGAAGAGCATGTGACCGGGTGACAACACAGGAGCACAATTGGCAGACAGTTGTCACCCTCTAACAAGAAATGCCTCACTAAGGATCTTAATGGCCGGTTCACCGGGGTTTATTTTAATGAAAGCTGCAGATAAAAAGTTGGAAATGTTTAAAGGACATGAAGGGGTTAAAGCTGAGAGATGTGAGCGGAGATTTTGGTAATTGGGTTCGGATCTAGTTAAGTTTAGCCCACCTCACCGGAAATGCGGAGTTTATAATTCTCTTCAAGAACCGCCAATGATGGGATTAGCGTGTGAATATTTTATGTCACAGTCGGATCTAAACTCCCATACAGAAGATAATACCTGTGCAGTCGTCACTGCTGCTACATGAATGTCATTGTACATTCTGATTCCAGCTGTTCTGATTCTGCCATGTGGTCAGCGGGGGGGATATTTCACATGGGGGCTCATTCACAAGTCTGATGAGCATTTAAAGCAAAACTCCAGACATAAAATCTTTATTTATATATATTCCTCCATAGACAGAGAGGCTAAAAAATCCACTTTGTGTGCACCAAATGCCCTTGAAAACCCAGATATTACCTTGTAAATGTAGCAGTGGCATCATCACTGTGCGAGAACAGAGCTGTGGGAAGAGCCAGCAGGCTGCCTGCAGAGAACTACAGGAGGGGGCGGAAACAAGAACAGTCACCCTGCACAAGGAGATTGCGAGCAGAGCTGTGGGAGGAACCCAGCTGGCTCCACCCACTACAGGCTGCATGCAGAGAACTACAGGAGGGGGCGGAGACAAGACCAGTCACCCTGCACAAGGGGAGAGAGAGCAGAGCTGTGGGAGGGACCCAGCAGGCTCCACCCACTGCAGAAAACTACAGGAGGGGTGGAGACCAGACCAGTCACCCTGCACAAGGAAAGAGAGAGCAGAGCTGTGGGAGGAACCCAGCAGGCTCCACCCACTACAGGCTGCATGCAGAGAACTACAGGAGGAAGAGGGCAGGATGAGCAGAGAGATGACTCGTCGCTATGCTGCTATTCTTTCACTGTCCAATCACAGGCTGGGGGGGGTTCCCAGGATGAATTTCTTAACTGCAGTCAGGCCACTAGGCCGACCGTGCTGCAAGAAATGAGGCAGGGCTCTCTGACTTGCTGCTGCTTCTAGTGTACATTGTGAGACGCTCACAGTGTGCAGTGAAATCAGAGGAAGCCATTTCAGTCCAGGAGAGGAGCCGGTACAACTGTGCAAGAGGGCAGTGGAGGCCGGAGTTGGGCTTTAATGACAAGAGGCGGAGCTTTTCTTGGAAAAAGATACATTTGCTGTACATTGTGACAGGTCAGGAATGTATCCATGTAGATTTCTACATTTCCTGAAAGATTCACTTTAAAACAAAATCTGTTTTCTTCTGTTAGCGGCTGATAAGCTTTAATCAGATTTTTTTTTTTTTTTTGGGGGGGGGGGGGTCATTCTTACAGGTGGGTCGGGGGAGGGGTGCAGAGTTGTATTTTGGGGGTGAACCTTTCACCCGCTTGCAGGATCTCCCGGCGATGAAGTGTTTCAGCTTCGAAAGCCATTAAGAAGATTTATGGCTTCTGAAAGTTACTGCGCCGCGAGGAGAGTTCGTGAGACGTCTGACATTTTTTCCCTCCTGAAATTCGCTGCTGACGTCCTTTTCCAGGGCGAGCGAGCGATCGTGTTCATACATAATATCGCCACCCATACCAGACGATCGCAATTGGGAAACGTGTTTATTGGCTGTTTGAAGTCGAACTCCTGAATAAGGCCACAGCCCCCCTCCCCCGGAATCACAAGAATTTTGAATCTTTCTGATTCTGCCCGCGTTTCGTGCTAATATCGCGGCGATACACGCAATACACAATTAGGGACCTCTTATTCCTCAATAGCACCCCAAACACGGTGCGATTTTATTTTTTCTGCGACAAAAAGCATGTGAAAATCTGCATCTGGCTTAGTGCCAAAATTTGCCATGTGAGCTTCAGTGCCTTGGCGAACGCACGTAGGGGCTGCGCGGAAAACACGCCAAAAAATAGTGAGCGGGAACACGTGAAATGTGAAGGGGCCTAAGAGTTGTGTGCGTTCTTCTTGAATTTGGGTGCGCTTTGCATATTTATTCCAGATCTGTGCAGTAATGATCGGTTGTTAGCAGAACAGTCTCCAAGTCATGTGATCGCTGACAGCCAGTCACAGTAGTTACGCAATTGGCCATTCTTTCCTGCCACTCAGCATAAAGACCAGTGGTGGCCCATCCATGTGGGGTGCAGGGGCGCCGGCCCCCTAATCCTTTACGCCCAGGCCCCTAATCTATATGCAGGGTGCTGGATTTTAGTGGGGTTTTTTTTTTTTTTTGAAGCATGTGATTAGAGCCTGAGGCTCTAATTGGCTTCAAAAAAGGGTGGGCTAGGGGTGTAGAGCACTGCACCCTGAGCCCACCCAATTGTGTGACATAAGAGAATTAATATTCGCTATTGTCTTCCTGATTCTCCTCCCGGCCAATCAGGAAGCGGGTCCTGAGACCCGAATGACCAGGGAGTCTTAGGACAATTGGGTCTCAGGACTTCATGTTCGGCTGGGAGAAGAATCAACGGCCCCGGAGCGAGGAGCAGCAGCCCTATAATCTGCCTCCTACGGTAATGGGGCCTCTGATCTGATCGCTGCCTTCCCGGCTGTCTCCCGTGGGGGGTGGATCCCCGCCTTCGGTGGGCTGCCCTATGGGCAACACACGGGGGGGCTACCCTATGTGCGACACACGGGGGGGCTACCCTAGGTGCGAAATGCGGGGGGCTACCCTAAGTGCGACACGCAGGGGGGGCTACCCTAGGTGCGAAACACAGGGGGGCTGCCCTAGGTGTGACATGTGGGGGGCTGCCCTAGGTGCGCCACGCAGGGGGGCTTCCCTAGGTGTGACACGTGGGGGGGCTGCCCTAGGTGCTACACGCAGGGGGGTTGCCCTAGGTGCAACACGCAGGGGGCTACCCTAGGTGCGACACACAGGGGGGCTGCTCTAGGTGCGACATGCAGGGGGGCTACCCTAGGGGCGAAACGTGTGGGGCTTCCCTAGGTGCAACATGCGGGGGGGCTGCCCTATGTGCGACACGCGGGGGGGCTGCCCTATGTGCGACACGCGGGGGGGCTGCCCTATGTCCGACACGCGGGGGGGCTGCCCTATGTGCGACACGCGGGGGGGCTGCCCTATGTGCGACACGCGGGGGGGCTGCCCTATGTGCGACACGCGGGGGGGCTGCCCTATGTGCGACACGCGGGGGGGCTGCCCTATGTGCGACACGCGGGGGGCTGCCCTATGTGCGACACGCGGGGGGGCTGCCCTATGTGCGACACACAAGGTGGGCTGCCCTATGTATGACACGCAGGGGGGGCTGCCCTATGTGCGACACGCAGGGGGGGCTGCCCTATGTGCGACACACAAGGGGGGCTGCCCTACGCGCAACACGTGGAAAACACATGTAAAGCGTTGTGAAAAAATGAGTGCGCAGGAATGTGCGTTCCCCCTGCCTGAAATGTGAATGGAGCCTAAACCTCTACTGTCTACCTGGAACCTAAGGCTCTGGTCACATTCAGAGTAGCTCCTGTTCGCAGCTTGCAATTGGAAGCTTCCCGATCATGTGACAGTCAATTACGGCAGTCACATGACCATAAGCCCCACCCCTGCCTCCGGCATTCTAAATCCTTTAAAGGGCCGGCAGGCGCCGGCTCTAAGGGGTTAGGAATAAATGCCCACCCACACGCGTCTTGCATTTTGCCACGTTTTCAGCGCAATGTGGAATGGACCTAATAGCCCACCAGTTTATAAAGTTGAATCAGCGCTGAATTCCAGTAAGCCTTGCAGGCCCCGATGAAGGGGGTAGTGCTAAGCACCGAAACGCGTCGGTGACTTTTTTATAAGAAAGTAAAATCCTCCCTCCGGCCTTCCCATCAGTCTTGCACAAGTGTACCGGCTCCTCTCCTGGACTGGAAATGGCTTAATCTGATTTCACCGCACACTGTGAGCTTCTTGGTAGGCAAGATGGTTAAAGTAGAAAGCGGAGGGGCCTGCTCACAACCCAGGCGCATTGAAAGAAAGAGAGGAGCGCCCTCTCCTGGGGGGATTGAGGGATAAGGTCAAGAAAACGACATTTAAAGGCAACCCTGGACATAAAATGAGCATTTAACTCTTGCAATGCGGGGACAGCCCCCTGCACTGCAGAGGAAACAGGAGGCATGAGGCCCATTGCGGCTCCTTCCTGCACGGTATGGAAGGGACAGAGAGAATGTGACGGTAGCGGGAGGGTCGGCCGGCTCTGCAGCTCTTCTCGAGCCTGGAAACGTGTCGGTAGAGGACAGAATTATGTCAGGAATTTACATCTCCCTTCTCCTCAGGTAGAGAAGCCGAGAGAACAAATAGCTGAGAGCGTCGGAGCCTCACCCAGCAACACGCAGCGGCCTCTAAGGCTGCCCTATGTGCGTTCGCCGTGCAAAAGAAGCCTGTGCGTTTTCTTGGGTGTCGATCCCCGCATGTTTTTTGTCACGCGCGTTTCCCTGTGCGTTCCTGTGCGTTTTTTGATTTGTGACCCATCCTCCTGCATTTGGGGTGCTATTAACCTTTTGGCGCCGAGCGGTCCGTGTGTTTGCGACAGCGCCAATAGAGCTGTGCCAATTACCGGCAGGAATGTGCGTCCCCCCCTACCTGAAATGTGAATGAAGCCTTAACCTCTACTGCCTACCTGAAACCTAAGGCTCCGGTCACATTTTGCGTTGCTCCGGTTCACTGCTTGCGATCAGGAGCTTTCCAATCATGTGACAGCCAATCACGGGCGGTCGCGGGACCATAATCCCCGCCTCTTGTCATTCTAAACCCCGCCCCCACCTGTTGTCATTCTAAACCCCTTAAAGGGCGGCAGGCACTGGCTCTAAGGGGTTGGGAATGAATGCCAACGACACGTGCGTCTTGGGTTTTGCAGCAGTTTCAGCGCAATGTGGAATAGACCCAACAGCCCACACACACCGGAGGGGGGGGGGGGGATACGCCCGTTTATAAAGTGGAATCAGCGCTGGACAGGGTGTTGTTAGAAATCACGGGGCCCCGTACAGCCTACCTGACAGGCCCCCCCCCCTCCCGTCCGGAAGTGACTGAGGACTTAGATTTATCATTCCCTTTCTCTGCAGCTTCTTGCTCATTCACAAACTGAAGCATAGTAAACTGTGTTTACTATGTTTCAGTGATGAATGGACACAGGAGTGGTTGGTACCGATCACTCGCTGTGTTCATTCAGAAAAGGAAGGAGCCAATAAATTATATGGTTACCGGCCCCTAGCCCTGCACTCCATATTGAAACATCCCCCTTTGTGCCCGCTGCAGCTGACAGCAGCAGAGGAGTGGAGGGAAGACGGCAGCGCTGCAGGAAAAAGGGGTACACGGGGGGGTCTGGACAGCAGATGGAAGGGATTCATGTACTAGAAACAATCCCTCTGCAATGCAGCCGGGGGAAGGGAGAGGAGGAGAAGGGGGTAGCGTTGCAGGGGGAGGCAGAAGAGGATCGGTGTCTGCAATAAAAAAGTACAGCCGGCCCTCCTGCTCAGCAGGGGTCTTGGCCTCCCTTATGAACTGATGGGGCCTGGGCCCAGGCTCTGGGGGTCACATAGGTGGTCTTTTCATACCATTCCAGTATCCCTTGGAGGCCCTGACGAAGGGGTAGTGCTAACCGCCGAAACGCGTTGGTAATATTTTATAAGAAAGTTAAATCCTCCCTCCCGGCCTTCCCTTCAGTCTTGCACGGTTGCACCGGCTCCTCTCCTGGCTTCCTCTGATTTCACTGCACATTGTGAGCTTCTCACAATGTGCATTAGAAGCTGCAGCAAGTCAGAGCTCCGCCCCATTTCCTGTCTGGAGATCATCCCGCATCATCTGACTGGCCCCGCCTCATTTCCTGGCTGGACGACACCCAGCATAATCTATTGACTGTCCATGAACCGCCCCATTTCCCGGCTGGGGGACGACATCATCATCATCATCATCATTTTCCAGCTCTTTCCTCCTCAGCCCAACTGTCCCTGGCCCCGCCCCTTTCATTCGTTGGGTTTCCGTTCTTTCGATCTCGGAGACTCGGCATCACATGTGGGTGGACTTAAAATGAAATCTGCTAGGGAACGCCCACTCCTCCAGGCTGACGCCCACTCCTCCCAAGAGCCAGCACACTGCTTACATCAGGGCTGGGGGGCTTTCAAGAGGAGTACTGAGGCAGCATGTGCCCCTCCCACCAGTCATGATCTGCTTGCATTGCATAGAAATGCACAGAGACCCAGTGATTATTGTGTCTCTGATGAGGTCTGCAATGAAAATAAAGATTTATTTAATGTGTGTGTTTGTGTGTGGGGGGTGTATTTTTGGTTGAAGGGGGCTTTAACTTTAACCAGCTGGTCCTATTATTTAGGCTTTTTTGGGGAAGGCAGGTTCACAACTGAGGATAAGATCAGCTTAGATCCCTTCCTGATGGAGAGATTCGCCCTCTATTTGTCTTGGGCACCATCGTTACTGAGACAAAGTCCAAAGATTTAGAATCCTCACCAGAGCGATGGGGACACCGGTGACAACTAAGAGGGGTATTCCTCTCACTTTCGGTTGTGTCTCCGGGACAGGAAGGGTAAAATTGCTGCAAGGGGGTACATCTCTATGGGCTCGTTCACACGAGCTTTGGCCACTGAAGAGCGATTTGAAGAGTGCCACAACCACATGCATTGCAGATGGTTACAGGACGCTTGCAGAGCAGCCCTATTCACTTGGAAGGCCCCCCCCCCCCCCGGATTTTAAAATGAAACCTTTCCATTTTCATTACATAAAGACAGAGACACAAGAGGGCGCAATCTAAGTGTAATAAGTCTTTATTAAAGAAAGTAAAAAGCGATTCGCCACTCACATATTGTGGGATAAAAAGTGCCTGTAGGATCTGCTGGTCTGTATTGATGTAGTCAGAGTATGATTCAAGGGGGGGGGGGGGGGCGATATCCTGCAGCAGAAAAGCACTGTCCGGCCGGGGCTAACACTGACGGCGTGGGAAGACTCAGCTGGGTAATTTCAGACATGGGGAGATGTGCAGGGGGCATGGCGGGGGCGTGGCTATAAGTTTTGAGGCTGTAAAGCCTCTTTATCAAGCCTTGTTAGAGAAACTAGCTCTATTGGGGGGGGGGTGTCACATGACAGCTGAAGGTGTGTTTACAAAAAGCTGGTGATGTCAGACACGGGTAGACATGCAGGGGGCATGGCGGGGGTGTGGCTATAAGTTTTGGGGCTGTAACGCCTCTTTATCAAGCCTTGTTAGAGAAACTAGCTCTATTGGGGGGGGGGGGGGTGTCACATGACAGCTGAAGGTGTGTTTACAAACAGCTGGTGATGTCAGACACGGGTAGACATGCAAGGGGCATGGCGGGGGTGTGGCTATAAGTTTTGGGGCTGTAACACCTCTTTATCAAGCCTTGTTAGAGAAACTAGCTCTATTGGGGGGGGGGGTGTCACATGACAGCTGAAGGTGTGTTTACAAAAAGCTGGTGATGTCAGACACGGGTAGACATGCAGGGGGCATGGCAGGGGTGTGGCTATAAGTTTTGGGGCTGTAACGCCTCTTTATCAAGCCTTGTTAGAGAAACTAGCTCTATTGGGGGGGGTGTCACATGACAGCTGAAGGTGTGTTTACAAAAAGCTGGTGATGTCAGACACGGGTAGACATGCAGGGGGCATGGCAGGGGTGTGGCTATAAGTTTTGGAGCTGTAACGCCTCTTTATCAAGCCTTGTTAGAGAAACTAGCTCTATTGGGGGGGTCACATGACAGCTGAAGGTGTGTTTACAAACAGCTGGTGATGTCAGACACGGGTAGACATGCAGGGGGCATGGCGGGGGTGTGGCTATAAGTTTTGGGGCTGTAACGCCTCTTTATCAAGCCTTGTTAGAGAAACTAGCTCTATGGGGGGGGGGGGGGTCACATGACAGCTGAAGGTGTGTTTACAAACAGCTGGTGATGTCCACACGGGTAGACATGCAGGGGGCATGGCGGAGGTGTGGCTATAAGTTTTGGGGCTGTAACGCCTCTTTATCAAGCCTTGTTAGAGAAACTAGCTCTATTGGGGGGGGGGGGTGTCACATGACAGCTGAAGGTGTGTTTACAAACAGCTGGTGATGTCAGATATGGGGAAACGTGCAGGGGGCATGGCGGGGGTGTGGCTATAAGTTTTGGGGCTGTAACGCCTCTTTATCAAGCCTTGTTAGAGAAACTAGTTCTATTGGGGGGGGGGGTCACATGACAGCTGTAGGTGTGTTTACAAACAGCTGGTGATGTCATACACGGGTAGACATGCAGGGGGTATGACAGGGGTGTGGCTATAAGTTTTGGGGCTGTAATGCCTCTTTATCAAGCCTTGTTAGAGAAACTAGCTCTGGGGGGGGGTCACATGACAGCTGAAGGTGTGTTTACAAACAGCTGGTGATGTCAATTATGGGGAGACGTGCAGGGGGTATGACAGGGGCGTGGCTACGTGTTTTGAAGCGGTAACGCCTCTTTATCAAGACTTGTTAGAGAAACAAGGGCTGAACCCACTGGGGTTATTGCTGATTGCAGGAATCCCCCCACTGGCGCTCTCGCAGCTGATTGCAGGAATCCCCCACTGGCGCTCTCGCAGCTGATTGCAGGAATCCCCCACTGGCGCTCTCGCAGGTGATTGCAGGAATCCCCCCACTGTGGTTCTTGCTGATCGCAGCAATCCCCCCCCCCCCCCAGGGTTCTTGCAGCTGATCGCACACAGTGTGAATGCACCCCATAGTTTAGGTGGGTCCTCATAATTTATAGTTTCTAAAGCTGATTGTACAAAGATTGTAACGTGTATGGTAAGCCCAAAAATTTCTAGGCAGAGCTAAATCACCTGTCCTGTAGTTTCTGCCTTATTTTTTTTTTTATCCCAAATAACCTTTAAATCAAAGCTCCAGTGTCTCCCTTTTGCCCGGACGCTCTCTCTGCACTCTCTGCAATGGCATGCTTGGAAATGAGTGTAGCAGAGCACATGTGGGTGAGCTCAGCCCTCCTCTCCGCTTCCTTCTATCAGTAATGTTACACTTTCAGTTTGACTTCCTATATAATCTTCAGTTTATAAAGCGTGAGATCCCCCCCCCCCCCACCTTCCTTGTCCGTCCTCCCTGCACTGTGCATGCATTGTCAGTCCCTGGTGCTCACCTTATCATTGGATTGTCTCTCCCCCCTTGTGTCTTGCACTTTTCTCTGGGTTGCTGCAAGCTCCTTTGCTCCACTCCTTCCCCCCCCCCCCCCTCATCCTTTTCTCCCACCTCCCTACCCCTCCTTCTCCTGCATGTGCAAAGCTTCTCCTGCCCAGTGTGGTTTTCCAACCAGTGGGTGTCGTTGTAATTCCCCCTAATGCAGTGTCACTCCTTGAGATGACCTGAAGCCAAGCACAGCGCGGAGCGTCATTCACTTTCTATAGGCAGCCAGGGGAAGACAAGTCCAGCAAAAAAAAAAAAAAGAAAAAAAAAAGCCTTTTTGGACATCCAGGAAGGGATGGAACGATTCATTCTCCAAATTGTCTCCCTGAGCACTTTTCCCATCGGCGTCCCCAGGCACCGCTCGCACTGATTCGCCAGCAAAACTTTTTTTTCTCAACTTTTTTTTTTTTTTTTCTATACCATTTTTCATTCCCCTCTTCTTCTTTTTATTTTTTTTTTTTTCCTGCAGTTCCTTAATTCACTCCTAAGGTAGAGCAATTTTTTTTTTTTTTTTTTTAATTTTCCCTTTAATTGCTTTAAACCGCAGAATGCTTTCTTCTAGGTGAGAATTTTCTCTCCGGCCAAATCTGTTAACAGCTTCTTCTTCTTTTATTGTATCTCCCCTGCGAAAAAAAAGCCTTGACACAGTTTCCTTTTGTTTTGTTTTCTGTTCTATTTTGGGAAATTTTACCTTTTACGTTGTAATTTATGCTGTTTTTTATTTTTTTTTTTTTTACTGCTCTCGCTTCTGCAGATAAAAAAAAAAAAAAAAAAGTTACGCAGGAAGATTTGAAATGTTAGTAATATTTTTTTTTCCTTCTTTTGGAACCTTAAAAAAAAGTGATGTCATCTCTGTTTGATTTTGGTTGCTAGTCTGTTTTTAGCTTTTTTTTTTTTTTTTTTTACCATCTGTTTTTAGTAACTCCTAGGTGACTTAATATTTTATATCATTTTTCTTTTTTTTTTTCTCTTCTGTCCTCGGTTTTGCCAGGAGCCACCAGAGGAGAGATCTGTGGTCGAGGCAGGGTTAAGCTGGATCCAGGATGATGCTGAGAGGGCACTTTGCGGTGTTGATGCTGGTTTCCTTGTGCTGTACCGCTCAAGAAGGTAGAGGAGGCTACGGGATGAATATGTTCTCCATCCAGACAACGCAGCCGGACCCGTGCTACGACGAGAACGGTAACCCAAGGAGGTGCATCCCGGACTTTGTGAACTCCGCTTTCGGGAAGGAGGTTAAGGTGTCCAGTATCTGCGGCAAGAACCCCTCCAGATACTGTGTGGTGACGGAGAAAGGCGAAGAGAGATTTCGGAACTGTCACACTTGCAACGCTTCCGACCCCAAAAAAGCCCACCCGCCATCCTTTTTAACGGACCTCAACAATCCCCACAACCTGACCTGCTGGCAGTCGGAGAACTACATCCAGTACCCTCAGAACGTCACCCTAACGCTTTCCCTTGGGAAAAAGTTTGAGGTGACCTACGTGAGCTTGCAGTTCTGCTCTCCCCGTCCGGAATCCATGGCCATCTTCAAGTCGATGGACTATGGAAAGTCCTGGGTGCCCTTCCAGTTCTACTCTACCCAGTGCAGAAAGATGTACAACAAACCCAGCAAAGCGTTGATCACCAAGCAGAACGAACAGGAGGCCATCTGTACGGACTCTCACACCGACATGCACCCTCTGTCCGGTGGCCTGATCGCCTTCAGCACTTTGGACGGCCGACCATCCGCCCACGACTTCGACAACTCCCCGGTGCTCCAAGACTGGGTGACCGCAACGGACATCAAGGTTGTCTTTAGCCGCCTTCACACCTTTGGCGACGAAAACGAAGACGACTCGGAGCTGGCGAGGGACTCCTATTTTTACGCCGTCTCCGACCTTCAGGTCGGGGGCCGGTGCAAGTGCAACGGGCACGCGTCTAGGTGCGTCAAGGACAGGGACGACAACCTGGTGTGCGACTGCAAGCACAACACAGCCGGGCCAGAGTGCGACCGATGTAAACCTTTCCACTATGACAGACCTTGGCAGAGGGCGACCGCAAGGGAAGCCAACGAGTGCGTGGGTGAGTACAAGTCTTCTACAGTTCACATGGTGGTAGAGATGCTATGTAAGAAATTATGACAAGGAGAGACCAATGTGTCCCTTCAATGCAAAATACACACAGCTGGAATGTAGAACTGCCGCTCTTTCCTTTCAATTCTCTATTATTTGTTCTTTCCATTTCATACCCATTATTTCTCTCTCTTGCCTTCTCTTGTTCTTTCTATCTCTCTGTCATCTCTTTCTTTTTCCTCTCTCTTCTTCCCTTGCTTTCCGTTTCTTCTTTTCTACTCCCCCCCCCCCCCCCAAGTCCCTTCATTTCTCTCTTATTCTTTTTCCTCTCTTCACTTTTGCTCTCTTTATCTCTCAACCCCCCTCTCCACCTTTGCTCTCTTTCTATCTCTCTCTCTTCCTCTCATTTTTTATTTCTCTTATCTTTTATTATCTTTATTTCTCTCTTCTTTTATTTCTCTCCTCCACTCCTTTCTGTCTCTTTCTCTCTCTCTCTCTCTCATTCTTTCTCATCTCTCTCTCTTTCTGTCTCTCTCTCTCTTCTCTCTCCATATTTCTTTCTATCTCTTGCCCCTCTACTTCTCTCTATCATTCTTTCTCTCTTTTTCTCCGTCTCTCTACCTGTTTCTCTTTCTCTCTCTTCCTTTCCTTCTGTCTTTCTCTCACTTTCCCTTTCTTTCTTTCTCTCTCCTTTTTCTCTCTTCCCCCTCTCCTTATTTCTCTTTCTCTTTACCCATCCCCAATCTCTCCATCTCTTTCTGTCTCTTCCTCTTTTTCTTCCGCTCTCTTTCTTTTCCTTTTTTCTCTCTTGCTCACTTTCCTTCCCTTCTTTCTCTTCCTGTCTTTATTTCTTTTCTCTCTTTTCCTCTCATCTCTCTCTCTCTTCTCTCTCACTATTTTTTTTATATCTCCTGCCCCCTCTACTTGTTTCTTTCTCTCTTTTCCTTCCACTCATCCTTTCTCTATCTTCTCTCCTTTTCTGTTTTTCTCCTCGTTCCCCTCTCTCTCCCTTCCTTTCCATCTTTCTTTCACTATCCCTTCCTTTTCTCTCTCTTTTTCTTTCTCCCTTCCTCTCCTTCTCTCTTTCACTCTCCTTTCCTTTCCTTCTGTCTGTCTCTCTTTCTCTCTCTCTCTCTCTTCCTTTGCATCTTTCTTTCACTCTCCCTTCCTTTTTTCTCTCTTTTTCTCAATCTCCCTTCCTTTCCTTCTCTCCCTTTTCTTTCTCCACTCTTTTACTTTCTCTATCTCTTTACCCATCTCCTTATCTCCATCTCTTTCTCTTCTTCTTTTTCTCCCTCTGTCTTTCTTTCCTTCCTTTTCTCTCTATCCCCTCACCTTACTTCTCTCTCTCCGTTCGTTCTCTTCCTGTCTATCTCTCTTTCCCTCTCTCTTTCTTTTTTGTCTCTCTACTTCTTTCTTTCTCTCTCTTCTCTCATTTTTCTCCTTGTTTCTCCTTCTCTTCCTTTCCATCTGTCTTTCTCTCTCCTTTTATTTCCCTCTTTACCCATCTCATGCTCTCCATCTCCTTCTCTCTTCCCCTTCTCTCTGTCTTTCTTTCCTTCTTTATCTCTCTACCCCCCCCCCATCTTCCCCCTCTTTTTCTCTCTCTTTTTCTTCTTCTCCTTTATCTTCCTGTCTTTCACTCTCCCTTACTCTCCTCTCGCTCTCTCTCTCTCTCTCTCTCTCTCTCTCTCTCTCTCTCTCTCTCTCTCTCTCTCTCTCCTGTTGCAGCATTACAAAGTGACAGTAACCAACAAGTGTCGGTCTCCGGTGACCTCTCTGCCAGAATCACACTTCCCGGGAGTGATGGTGATGAGACAAATTGCAGAGTAACGTTTAGAATGGGCTTGTTTTAAGGGTCAGACCACCCAAAACTGATATTTTTTGCCCTTGGCAGATGCTGGCAAGTCGGTTCACGTGCCAACTTATTACAACTAACTGGGATTTCAGCACTGAGAGCTCCAGAGCTTCCGACCCGACAGGAGCAATATAAAGGCTGCAACTGTACAGCAGCAAAAGCTCCCTGGCTACTGACCCACTGTGGGCATTATAGAGGACATTATAGAGGACATTATAGAGGACATTATAGCATTATAGAGGACATTATAGAGGACATTATAGCATTATAGAGGACATTATAGAGGACATTATAGCATTATAGAGGGTTATTTTTTTTTTACAATGTAGGGATTACAGCAGAAGCAGTGAGACTCTACAGAACAGTATGCATTTATTGCAGGGACATCTCACCACCAGATTGCTTTAGAGCTAGAAGAAGATAAATATGCAATACTATATACTATATCCACCAAACAAAAAATGGAATGTCGGTTTTGGATGGAGTGGTGCTTAAACTAATACAAAAGTGATTGTAGCACTGTAATCCGCACCAAACCGAAATCACAAATCTGTCCTCTTTAGTTGGTTGAATTCCGATGCCTGCAGAATAACCCCTCATAATGGGCACAGCGGGTGTACAGACCCGGGAACTCAGCACAGGGATGGTGAGAACCCCTCATAATGGGCACAGCGGGTGTACAGACCCGGGAACTCAGCACAGGGATGGTGGGAACCCTTCATAATGGGCACAGCGGGTGTACAGACCCGGGAACTCAGCACAGGGATGGTGAGAACCCCTCATAATGGGCACAGCGGGTGTACAGACCCGGGAACTCAGCGCAGGGATGAGAACCCCTCATAATGGGCACAGCGGGTGTACAGACCCGAGAACTCAGCACAGGGATGGTGGGAACCCCTCATAATGGGCACAGCAGGTGTACAGACCCGGGAACTCAGCACAGGGATGGTGGGAACCCCTCATAATGGGCACAGCGGGTGTACAGACCCGGGAACTCAGCACAGGGATGGTGGGAACCCCTCATAATGGGCACAGCGGGTGTACAGACCCGAGAACTCAGCACAGGGATGGTGGGAGCCCCTCATAATGGGCACAGTAGTTGTACAGACCCGGGAACTCAGCACAGGGATGGTGGGAACCCCTCATAATGGGCACAGCGGGTGTACAGACCCGGGAACTCAGCACAGGGATGGTGGGAACCCTTCATAATGGGCACAAGGGGTGTACAGACCCGGGAACTCAGCACAGGGATGGTGGGAACCCCTCATAATGGGCACAGCGGGTGTACAGACCCGGGAACTTAGCACAGGGATGGTGGGAACCCCTCATAATGGGCACAGCGGGTGTACAGACCCGGGAACTCAGCACAGGGATGGTGAGAACCCCTCATAATGGGCACAGCGGGTGTACAGACCCGGGAACTCAGCACAGGGATGGTGGGAACCCCTCATAATGGGCACAGCAGGTGTACAGACCCGGGAACTCAGCACAGGGATGGTGAGAACCCCTCATAATGGGCACAGCGGGTGTACAGACCCGGGAACTCAGCACAGGGATGGTGGGAACCCCTCATAATGGGCACAGCAGGTGTACAGACCCGGGAACTCAGCACAGGGATGGTGGGAACCCCTCATAATGGGCACAGTAGGTGTACAGAGTCCGGGAACTCAGCACAGAAATCTCACCAATAGACATAATGACAAAGAAATTGTTCCCTGAGACCTGGAAAAAAAATGTTAGATGGTTTAATTGCATCCAGCAAAAGTTTTGGATTGGCTGGCCACCGATGTGTGCCGGTGATGAGTTTGTGTCGGTGATGAGTTTGTGTCGGTGATGAGTTTGTGTCGGTGATGAGTTTGTGTCGGTGATGAGTTTGTGTCGGTGAGCGGACTGCGGTAATGCACGTATCGTTAGAGGTTGTAGGAAAATGCTTGAAGAGAAATAATGACAGAACAGCCATTGATCTGTAACTTGTCATCAAAGTCCTTGATATCGGGTGTCCCGGCTTGTGGAGAGAACCCGTTATCTGTCTGATTCCTCTCATTTTAATCATACACATTCCAATCTCTGTACAATCAACCTTAGATCTACCAAAACTATGTAATATGAGGACCCGTCCAATCAATTTGTATCCAATCAGACAGACCCCCCACCCACCTGCTACATACTTGTTGGCAGATCTAAAGGAGACAATTGGGTACAATTGTATGTGTGGTGACCTTAAAGCTCGCTACATATTATACAATTTTTAGTTTTCAATTTCCTTTAGATTTACCTTCAACTATGAGATGCGGGGTTCGGCCTGACTGCAGACAAACTGAAAGTGTTTCGGTGTGACCTCGTATTATACGGTTTTGGTAAATCTAAAGGAAAATTGTACCAGAAAACCGTATAATGTGTAGCCAGCTTTGGAGTTGCCCAGAGATCCATGTGTGGGGTGACATGAGATCGGGTTGTATGAAGATTGGAGTTCAATTATTATTATTTTTTTTTCATTAGACTAAAGTTGATTGCAAACCCGGCCACAGAGTTTCCAATCTCCCCTTTCAGTTTCTGGATTACATTTTTATTGTGTCTTCATCTTTCCACCGTTCAGCACAAACCGAGAAGATTGTACGCTCACATTGTAGTGTGTGGGGTCTGCAAGTCATAGGACTGATCTGAGTGTTGTTTGTGCTAAGTAATGTGTAAGGTTTACGCTGGGGGGAGGCGGGCAATTTTATTTGCTATAACGATTATTGCCTGTGGTCGCTACTGATCCCTACTGATCGCTACTGATCGCTACTGATCCCTACTGATCACTATTGATCGCTGCTGATCCCTACTGATCCCTACTGATCACTATTGATCGCTGCTGATCCCTACTGATCGCTACTGATCCCTACTGATCACTATTGATCGCTACTGATCCCTACTGATTGCTACTGATCACTATTGATCCCTACTGATGCCTGCTGATCGCTACTGATCGCTACTGATCCCTACTGATCGCTGCTGATCCCTACTGATCCCTGCTCATAGCCAACAATGGAGCAAAGCATAGAGAAGCGATCGATCCTTCAAATCAAACGCTGAGCATTGTGCATAGTAATTTATTCCTACCACAGTCTACACTCCACTGCTGCCTATGTATGGCAATCACAGGCGGTGGTATGAAAAATCGCCCGTGTGTGCGCCACCTTCCCATCCGAGGAGCTTCTGATTACTCAGAGACTTCTATTGTACTGGCAAATGTTTGCCATTGTAATAAAAAATGCTGACATTATAATATACAGAATATGTGTGTGAATAGATATAGAAAAGTTATACATGCAGCCGGGTAGGTTCCCATAACCGCCACAAACAAAAAAAATCAGAAAGGGCAGCTATGCCTGAAATGTCACCGCTACTATCTATGTATGAGCAATAAATAGAGCTTCTACTTGTTTATATATATATATATATATATATATATATATATATATATATATATATATATATATATATATATTTTTTTTTTTTTTTTTTTTTGTGTTTTAATATTAATCTATGTAGTAACATTTTAATATTTAGTATCATTTCATAAAAAAATAAAAAAATGTTTAACATTATAATAGTTTAATATTTAATATAATTTTATACAATATTTGAAAGTAGCATTTAGATTTTAAAAATATATTTTTAGTAACATTTTAAATATTTAATATTTATATAATTTTACATAATGAATATCAATATGGTCAGTATTTAGTATAATGTTATGACATAAGTGTATAACACAATTTATTATTTAATATAGTTTAATTCATTAAAATAATTATAGTTCAATAATTTATAGAATATATTGTTCATATGGAAAAAAATCTTTCAATATCTATATCTATCTGTCTATATCTATATCTATCTGTCTATATATATATATATATATATGTATCTATAGATAGATATCTATGTATATATCCATAAATATATCTCTATCTATCTATCTATCTATCTATCTATCTATCTATCTATCTATCTATCTATCTATCTATCTATCTATCTATCTATCTATCTATATCTATATATGTATATATATATATATCTATATATATCTATATATATATATATAGATATATATATACAGTATCTGACAAACGTAAGTACACCCCTCAGTGACAATCTTTTCTTCTATCTTTTCATGTGACAACACTGAAGAAATGACACTTGTCTACAATGTAAAGTAGTGAGTGTACAGCTTGTATAACAGTGTAAATTTGCTGTCCCCTCAAAATAACTCAACACACAGCCATTAATGTCTAAACCGCTGGCAACAAAAGTCAGTACACCCAAAAGTGAAAATGTCCAAATTGGGCCCAATTAGCCATTTTCCCTCCCCGGTGTCATGTGAGTGTTACAAGGTCTCAGGTGTGAATGGGGAGCAGGTGTGTTAAATTTGGTGTTAACTCTCTCACTCTCTTATACTGGTCACTGGAAGTTCAACATGGCACCTCATGGCAAAGAACTCTCTGAGGATCTGAAGAAAAGAATTGTTGCTCTACATAAAGATGGCCTAGGCTATAAGAAGATTGTCAAGACCCTGAAACTGAGCTGCAGCACGATGGCCAAGACCATACAGCGGTATAACAGGACAGGTTCCACTCAGAACAGGCCTCGCCATGGTCCACCAAAGAAGTTGAGGTCACGTGCTCAGCGTCATATCCAGAGGTTGTCTTTGGGAAGTAGACATATGAGTGCTGCCAGCATTGCTGCAGAGGTTGTAGGGGTGGGGAGGTCAGCCTGTCAGTGCTCAGACCATATGCCGCACACTGCATCAAATTGGTCTGCATGGCTGTCATCAAGATGATGGACAAGAAAATCCGCAAACAGTTTGCTGAAGACAAGCAGACTAAGGACATGGATTACTGGAACCATGTCCTGTGGTCTGATGAGACCAAGATAAACGTATTTGGTTCAGATGGTGACAAGCGTGTGTGGGGGCAACCAGGTGAGGAGGACAAAGACAAGTGTGTCTTGTCTACAGTCAAGCATGGTGGTGGGAGTGTCATGGTCTGGGGCTGCATGAGTGCTGCCGGCACTGGGGGGCTACAGATCATTGAGGGAACCATGAATGCCAACATGTACTGTGATATACTGAAGCAGAGCATGATCCCCTCCCTTCAGAGACTGGACCGCAGGGCAGTATTCCAACATGATAACCACCCCAAACACACCTCCAAGACCGCCACTGCCTTACTAAAGATACTGAGGGTAAAGGTGATGGACTGGTCAAGCATGTCTCCAGACCTAAACCCTATTGATCATCTGTGGGACATCCTCAAACAGAAGGTGGAGGAGCGCAAGGTCTCTAACATCCACCAGCTCTGTGATGTCGTCATGGAGGAGTGGAAGAGGACTCCAGTGACAACCTGTGAAGCTCTGGTGACCTCCATGCCCAAGAGGGTTAAGGCAGTGCTGGAAAATAATGGTGACCACACAAAATATTGACACTTTGGGCCCAATTTGGAGATTTTCACTTAGGGGTGTACTGACTTTTGTTGCCAGCGGTTTAGACATTAATGGCTGTGTGTTGAGTTATTTTGAGGGAACAGCAAATTTACACTGTTATACAAGCTGTACACTCACTACTTTACATTGTAGACAAGTTTCATTTCTTCAGTGTTGTCCCATGAAAAGATAGAAGAAAAGATTTACAAAAATGTGACTGAGGGGTGTACTTACTTTTGAGAGATACGGTATATATATATATATATATATATATATATATATATAGTTTTTGTCCGACTGAGGGTAGACACCTAAAATTACGCACCTCATCCCAAGAAATTGTTTATTCAAAGAAGGAAAAGGTTTGGGAAGGGACTATAACAATAATAATGGAAACCAGACAGAGATATATAAAAGGATAAAAAATGTTTTTATTATAGATAGATTTATAAATATTAAAACCAATAACAAGACATGGCAAGTCGTTGGGTTTTATAGAATATCTCCATTATGGTGGTTAAGCATAGAGGTTTTTCATTTGAACAAAGGTTGAATAGTCATATGTTATCCCCGACATGTTTCGCCTCATGGCTTCATCAGGGGATAAACGCATCAACCATGGATTAACAAGCAAACTATACAAAATCAAAAACGTATTACATGAGAAAATGCATCACAATTAGACTCATCAAAATTACAAAGACATAGGAAAGACACAAAAGCACATTTGCCAAAATTCACCAAAGGACAGAAACTCACCACCTCAAAGCCCCTGGTCGTTGTGTGTGCTCACTATGGCCGCATAGTGCCCTCCGTTAGTGGTGATCTCTATATCGTGGTTGACCCCTCTCTTCCCCTCTTGCTGGGAGGGGGGGGGGGGTGAGTTTCTGTCCTTTGGTGAATATTGGGCAAATGTGCTTTTGTGTCTTTCCTATGTCTTTGTAATTTTGATGAGTCTATTTGTGATGCATTTTCTCATGTAATACTTTTTTTTTTTTTGTATACTTTGTTAGTTTATCCATGGTTGATGTGTTTATCCCCTGATGAAGCCATGAGGCGAAACATGTTGGGGATAACCTCTATGCTTAACCACCATAATGGAGATATTCTATAAAACCCAACGACTTACCATGTCTTGTTATCGGTTTTAGTATTTGTCTATAATGAAAAAAAAATTGTATCCTTTTATATATATCTGTCTGGTTTCCATTATTATCTGTAAAGCACCGTTATAGTCCCTTCTATATATATATATATATATATATATATATATATATATATATATATATATATATATATATATATATATATATATATATATATATATATACATACATATATATATATATATATATATATATATATATATATATATATATATATATATACATACATATATATATATACATATATATATATATATATATATATATATATATATATATATATATATATATATATATATAATTTTTCTTCCCATATATATGAACAATATATTCTAAATTAATTAAAATTAAATTAACTATACTAAATTTAATTATCATGGCAATTAAACAGTATGTGTATGTATGTATGTGTATATATATATATAAAAAATATATATATTTTATAAAGCAAATTTTAGTTATTTCAGGTACTTATCTTATATGGTGCCATCAATTTATGCAGTGCTTCACGTATGTATTACACATTAACATCATATATATAAAAAATATAATAACATTTAAAAATGAAAAAATAAAAAAATATATATATTCTGATTAATAGCCATTAAATTGATTTCTGAT
The DNA here is from genome assembly GCA_037953035.1 of Aquarana catesbeiana. Classification (NCBI taxonomy): domain Eukaryota; kingdom Metazoa; phylum Chordata; class Amphibia; order Anura; family Ranidae; genus Aquarana; species Aquarana catesbeiana. The sequence continues at coordinate 58,774 of JBBHAA010002711.1, forward strand.
TAATGGCCATTAAATTGATTTCTGATTTCTAACAAATAAATTGATTTTTGAACCATTAAATTGATTTCTGATTTAATGACCATTAAATTGATTTCTAAATAATAGCCATTAAATCAATTTCTGATTCATAACAAATAAATTGATTTCTAAACCGTTACATTGACTTCTGATTAATAACCATTAAATTGATTTCTGATTAATAACTATTGCATTTTCTTTCCCGATTAATACCCATTAAATTGATTTTGGATCAAAAACCATTATATCTGATTAATATCTGTTCCTATACCAGTGGAGTAATCCTCGGCAGTGATTGGCTGTACTCTGATCACATTCGCATTATCTTTGTATTTTGAGTTTGATGTAACATTTTGCTTTGCTGCTTTTTTTTTTATTTTTTTTTCCCTTTGGCGTTTATCTCGGATCTATTTGCGGTCACAGAAAGAAATGATTTGTATCAGAGACTCGCCCGTGGTAATATATGTATATGTTAGATACAAAAAAGAAAGGAAATCGCGCTGGGAATTGGGGCGACCTGTAAAGTGGGGGTTGTAGTCCTCAGTGTTGGAGATGTGGATGTTGGCGGATCCCGGACGGGACTCGGTCATCGGTAGAGATTTATTTTGTCATATCAGCTGGAACATAAAAAAAAAAAAGAAAAAAAGTAAGATAAGTTATGCGTCTGGCGTAGCCAGGATTCACCAAATCACGGAGAACTAACGTTTGCGTTCCCCGGGCCGGCAAAACAGCGCCGTGTAAACAGTTACAGTAAAAGAAATAAAAGGAGAAATTAAAGTAAATTGCCCCCCCCCCCCCCCGTTTATCAGAACGCTTCTCGCCGCTCCTTCAATTTCACGAGCAATTTGGACAGAAGAACAGGTCTGCGAATTCTTCCAATCGCCCCGGTGATGTCATAGAGGAGCCGCTCGCTGATAGCGAATTTGGCCGGAATTCACCTTTTGCGGCGCGGCTCGGAATGCTTCCATGCTTCGTTAATTAGCTAATGAGGCCGGGGAGAAAATTGCCGCTGCAAAGGATACCTGTCCTGGCTGACTGCTTTGGCTTATATTGCAGGGAGGATTTTTTTTTTTTTTTTTAAGGCCGGGCGCACAATTAGATTGTATGTCTGGCGGCTGCAGAGAGAGAAAAAAAACGGTAACTTTATCGACTTCTGTCTCGTCCCCGCAAACTAGCATTTGATACGTCAAAATAGTTACCTTGTATCGC